>JAAEAF010009721.1:0-48164 GCA_011037195.1 Triatoma infestans
GGAATTTTGACAGATGACCCACTGTTAGGTGCCATGGTGATACCTAAACGGAATATCAAGTTTCAACTTTTTAAGGTTTTTCGTTTTTGAGCTATGCTGTTCACACACACACACACACACCATTTGCTTAAAAAAAAAAAAAACAAAAAAAAACACTTTTTTAGACTCAGAGGACCTCAAAACGGATATTTCCGGTGAAAAGTCGATATCCAAAAATTTGACACGATTACAATACTTCCTCTTACTAGGATTGAGAGAAAGTAAAAAATAAGCCAAAAAATCTGCGTGATCATGTTACTTCAGAAAACAGGTATATTTTGTTCCTCCAAGAAGTGAAATCTTTTCGTGTTAAGCGATATTTGTTTCGTGTTAAAAAAAAAAAATGTATGAAATTACGTAGTATTTTGTCCGGGGCTGCAATATGATTTCGTGTTAACCGATTTTTCATGTTAAGCGTTTTTCATTGTATATTCAAAGTATTTGTAGTTTTTCATATTGCACTTTGAATAAAGTATTTTTACAGTCTTGTTCAGTCCATACCTAGGATCGAGTGTTAAAAAGCATTACTTCACTCACTGTTTGATAAATAAATAATTACTTCATCTAATCGTTGATAAGAGGCAAGTAGTATAGCGATAGTACCAAATTTTTAAAATTGAATTTTCAATAGAAACACAAGCTTTGAGGTCCCCAAAAGTAAGAAGAAAACTTTGAGCCAATATCTGTGTGTGTTTCTGAATAAAATATCTCAAAAAACGAAAAATCGCTGGTAGCTCAAGCTTCATAATATTCCATTTTATTAACAGTACTTCATTTTTTTATACAAAGTTTTGGACAAAATCAAACAAACCGAAATTCGATCTAATCAAATGTTTTTTTTTTGTTTTTTTAAAAGTTATTTTGCGATTTTCTGTAAAATGGTACACACAATTTTCTTTAAACTTCATATACCATCTAAACACATAAATCACTTTCAATAGAAACATTTTTCCGGAAGAATTAATTTTTGGGGGGTTCTGGGGGGAAAAGTAACTGTTAAGCTTTCATCTAAAGTACCACTTCAGTATAATATACTGTTTTACAACCTATATTATATTGAGATATTTTGGAAACATTATTAGAATTCCAAATTTATAAAAAATCGGTACACCGAAACTGCAACAGAAGTGGATTTCCGAGTTTTCCTTCATATTTTCTCGAAAACGAGCTGCAAATGATTTTTTTTTTTCATTAAACCTAAAATGTTATTAAGTGTACAAATATATAAATCGATCACTTTTTTTGCTGAATCATTTTTGTGTAAAAATTAATTTTATGGTGTTCTATGGAATCTATAAACGCTATATTTCAAACAGTTGTTCAATATTTTTTTTTTTTTTTGAGCGCTATCTTCTGGATTACAGTGTAAACACATTCAATTTCTAACAACTGCCATCTGGCCTAACCATATAAACCCCACATGATTATTGTATAATATATAGTACCTATATATTAGGGCAACTGTGTAACATATTCTTCCAATTTTTTTTTTTTTTTTTTTTTACTTTCTCCGAGTATTGTAATAAAATGAATTTCTGAGATCCAGTTAAACTTTTTCGAAATTGAATTTTTACCCGGCCGGAAATAGATACTTTGAGATCCCGAATACGACAAAAATGTTTTCAGTGAATGGTCTGCCTCTCTTTGTGTGTGTGTGTGTGTGTGTGTGTGTGTGGTAATACCCTTAAGTATCTGCATTATCGTACGATGACACGGAGGTTTTAGACAAAATTCATCAACCGGAAGTGTCACTTAACTGAAGGTTTTTTTTCCCCATTTTCTCGACAATGGCTCCAATGATTTTCCCTGTAAACTTTGTATACTATTTTACACGCACAAATTTTTTTTTTTTAACTTTTTATTTGTCATTTACAACTGTACTATGGTACAATAAGTAAATACGGTAAGGGTGGTAAATGGCGTGAGTGGCTTGAATGGTGATCATCCAGTGACGACGATCAACAAGGTGATCGCGAGGCCAACGACGCCTCAGTCGCCTTCGGGGGTTGGAAGGAAGTGTGGTTGAGGATAAGTTAGCTGCTAATGGATTAGGATGTGTTGATAAGTTTTTGTGAAATTTATTGTAACGTGTTTTAGTAAGTTCGGATATAAAAGGAATTTTGAGATCTTTATGTATAGTTAGGTTACTGACATAGAATGGAGCGTTTACAATGCGGCGGAGGATTTTAGATTGAAGAGTTTGTAATCGGTTTGTTTAGATCGTTTAGCTGAACCGTAAAGTTCAAGTCCGTAAGTCTATATAGGTGCTAGGAGGGATAGATACAGTCGTCTTTTATTATGAAGTGTTAGTTTTGACCGGTGATCAAGTAGTCTGGCTAGAAGCTTATATCTTTTGTTTAATTCTATTCGTTTAAGTCGTGTATGAGGATTCCAGGTGAGTCTCTTGTCGAGGTATAGTCCCAGGTACCGCACATGGTCGGCTGAAGGAAGCACAAATTCTTATCCCTTTTATTTGAAGCATTCTCTTAGGAATAATGATTTTTTTCGATAGTTCTGATGGAATTTTAGGCGTCATATTTTATATGAAGTTGGTTTAATGGTTATTGGCGCTCTCTACTTTACTAGAATATCATTATTTCTATGACCTGTCTGTATAGTTACTTAACCCTACACCACAACTGTATCTATCTAAGGATAAATAAGTAAATTTTTTAGTTTCAAAAAAAGTTTTTTTTATTTTATTTTATAAATTATCTCGAAGAAAGTCCAATAATTTTCTTGGTCATAAATCTAGAACAGGAAGAAATACAGGAAAATGTTTCAAATAAAAGATTAATTTCAGAGTGTCCTGGGAAATCTAAGTATTTAGTCCTAAAATTATTGCTGGTTCTAACCGTAGCACGGACGTAAAAATTAACTTGATATTCAAATAGACTGAATATAAACTAAACAATTATAATTCTCTGACGTAATGTTGGGCTAATGAATCATTTTGTAAAACTTCCTAATTTGAATAATGTTATTATAACAATTACCATAAGATAAGGTTATGAGAGGTTTCACACCAAAACCATTTTTTTTTGTTCCAACTTTTTTTTTTTTTTTACTTACAAGTAATTAACTAAAAAAGCTAAATAATTTACAACACACGTCTATCAAAATATAGCTTTGTTTACTTAAGTGTAAAAAAGCTTTTGTAATATGTTTGGGTAGATGTGTTTATATGTTGCCCGAGCGATATTGAAAGGGCTTATATGTCAGTAAGTTTTAGAGAAGAATTAAGATGATAGTAAGCTTATAATAATAATAATAATAATAATAATAATAATAATAAGCTTATAAATATATAGAAACTCTTGCAATTAAATATACTCAAATGTTAAACACATATTCGTCGTAGCATGCATATTCATTTTGTTCCTGACCGGTTTCGGATTTTCATCCATCGTCAGAGCAAATTCACCAAGTTCGTCTAGCGAGTTCATTTCAACGTATAATGTTTCTGTTACACTCACACTTGTTGGTTGTATATATGTGGATATATGGTTATGATAGGTAGTGCATGTGGGTTTGGTAGCATCAATGATTGTGCTAAAAGCCTCGAAAATTTGTAAGAGACGCTAAGATCTCTGAAGAAGTGACTAGTGTAGTTTCGTATACGAATATTTTCTCCCAATAATGTTCAGTATTTGAAAATTCTTAGATAAGATAGATTTTAAATTGGATAATATGCTTTGATTTAATTAAACTGTATACACTGTAATGACATGGCAAGGTCATAGCAATGTCAAACCTTCACAACACATAACAAAGAAAGAATAATGTATAACTAGTGGCCTAGCCGGCTGCTGTCTTCAAGCCAAGGCCGCGGCCAAACAAACAAAACCAAGGGTCGATGCCTTACATCAAAGCAAGCACCGCTAAGGCTGGCCACTGACCTAAATCGCTGGTCACCAAACTAACCAAGGTCGCACACTAGGACAGATGTCTTGGTGTAAGTGTTGCTAACACTAATATATAAACTTCGCCCCATTGGAAGAGGGGATGATTATATGATTATACTTCAGTACGTCTTCAAGATTATTATACGAGCAGCAGTTTCCGCGTCCCTATACAGGTTTTATTTATACTTATTTCCTTAGTTGTGCATCTTAGTTCATTTATTTAATCATTCTAAATTATTAGTTATTTATCTCCTATTTATTTCTAAGTATTTCTTGTTAACAGTTACCATTACTCACGTTTAAATTACTGTACAAATACAGTCTATTTTTATAAATTCCGTGTTATTAATTCGAGCACTAACTTCCAAAAATCTCTAAACTAACTTCCGCCCTCTTCAAGACATCTACTACATACCTCAGGAATCACAATAAACGATTCCACTACAACACCCCTCCCTCCACTGCCTATTAATTGTCGTCCTTAGTTAAAATTCCAATATAAATTCTGAGATCCTGAGATTCGTGTAGAGAGTTCACTTCAACGTAGTGTTTCACTTACATACACACTTGTTGGTTGTATATATGTGGTGAGGTTATGAGGTTACGTTACTATGTATGTATGTTTAATGACAACACAACAGTAAAATAAACTTATAACCACAATTCAACATAACAATAGTAACATAACCTTTTTACCTCCCTACATAATATACAACCAACAAACCAAAAAGTGTGTGTGTACAACAGGTTATAAAGTTATGTTACTATGTGAGTGTGTTTAATGATAACACAATAGTAACATAAACTTATAACAACAATTCAACATAACAATAGTAACATAACCTTTTTACCTCCCTACATAATATACAACCAACAAACCAAAAAGTGTGAGTGTAACAAAAAACATTACGTTGAAGTGAACTCTGTAAACGAATTTGGTGAATTTACTCTGGACGATGGATGAAAATCCGAAACCGGTTAGGAACAAAATGAATATGCACGTTACAACGGATAAAATAGCAGATGTTATCCAGCATTGCACACCCATCCAAATATTCAACTTATAACTGGCACTGAAGTTAAGAGAGTGAAAAGAAGCCGGAGACAAATGTTACTCGGTGAATGCTGCAAGGCGACTCTTCAAATATATACTCTTAATAATTAAAACCTGCCCTTTATATATTATGATTTCTAGAAGGGGTTAAAAGACAATGAATGGCCGAGTTCTGCGAACTCTCTTGTAACGGTGTCTTGTATCTGCGTTTTAACCCTTTTCCAGCCAACGTACTAATTTCCTTTAAAAAAAAAAAACTGAAGATATTATTTTAAAATATAAATTTTTTTTTCAATTGATTTCTATTTCTTTTTGCACTACACTTTCACAATGCAATGGTTTACAACTATAATTATGAGATATAATAAAGTTTATGATCATCTTTAGTTATTATGTAGTAAATTAACTTACATAAAAGTCATTAAACTTACTTTCATAAAAATTATTATTATTACTATTTTTATAGTGTTATATTTTAACTTAAACCAAGACATTTCTTCAAGCCAAGTATAAGGGAAAAAAGACATTTCTTCAAAAAAAATATTTGGCATATTATATTTTGAAAGTACGGGGTGATTATTTTTGCTAATAAACTTCATCTTTTTATTTATGGGAATCGCTAATAATTAACTATAATATAAAAAAAAAATTGTGCCCGAACAATTTCCGCTGTTCCATAAATTGTTAGAATTAGTATAATTGTTATTTAATGATTACTAAGAAAAAATTGATAGTTTCATCTCTTGTTTCCTCATATAATTATAGTTCATTCTAGACTGCACTACAGATTAGACATAACCAGTATAGCATTAGTTATTAAATGCAGTTTATCAAAATAAATATAAGTATACAATAAAGATTAATTAAATTTGAGATTAACAATTATTTTATTAATAATAAATCTGGTGTGAAACACTCATATGACTTTCTCTCATTGCAGTTTGCAGAATTATAATAAATTGACAAATTAACTTAAAACTTATAATTTTTAACTTATTTTGTTCAATTTTATGTCAATGGGAGAATTTAAATTTAACAAAATGACTTGTTTGAAGGAAGCATAACTTCCCCTTACTCTACCTAAACTTTATTAAATGAACTTGGAAAAAAAAAGTTGCAAACAAAACTTAAAAAGTAAGTCCCACTGTATTCATAGTTAAAAGAAATCCGTCGGTGTTTTTTATGGAAAAAAATACAGAAAACTGAAATAACGGATACTGTAAAAACCCACTTCCGGTTTAACGATTTTTTTTTTTTTTTTTTTTAAACACGGAATTTCGGCAACATATTTAATTATAATTAATTTATTTACGTGATAGAATTTTGCAATAAACTAATTTTTAGCACATCAGAGGAAAACATCACTGAAATTGTAGCTCTTTATATGTATAGTTCATTTTCTAAGTTTACAGTAAATCGTTGCGAGCCACGAGAAAACCTCAAAAAAAAATGTAAAGTCTATTCAGTAAAGTGTTACTTCCGGTAAAGGAATTTTGACAAAATAACTTCCTGTCGGATCCTATGATGAACGCATACCCTATATGAATGTCAAGTTTGAACTATCTGCGATTTTTCGTTTTTTGAACTGTTCACATATATATATACAGGGTGTCCCAAGAAATATGGATAACGATTTTTTATCGGAACTAAGATAGCTAGAAAAAAACTAAAAAAATATGAGTCTCCGTAGTTTTTTGTTAGAAATCCAAATTTAATTTGCAAATTTGTTTTGGTGCTTCCAGAAGCGAGATACAGTCACCAACTTCATTTTTTATCAAATGAGGAGGTGTGGTTTTTATTTAAGAAATAAATTCCTCTCTTTTTTTGTAAGAAAAATTTACTTGAACGGTTTTTTTTCTGTGAGCGATATTTTACAAGTTATGAATGAAAACATGATTCTTATAAGAAATTTCAAAATGATAATATTATACCGGTTTTTTGATTGAATAAGTAGAAAAGTACTATTTTATTATAAATTTTACACCTCATTAATTACAGATCTTGCTCGAACTGGCCTCCACATTTAGAGATGCATAGACATGCTCTTTCTTGCCAATTGTAACTTACGGCCAAAGAAATACACACTTTAATGGTGGAGACCAGTTCGAGCAAGATCTGTGGATTAATGAGGAGTAAAATTTATAATAAATAGTACTTTTCTTCTTATTCAATCAAAAATACCGCTATAATATCATTTTGAAATTTCTTATAAGAATCATGTTTTCATTCATAACTTGTAAAATATCGCTCAAAGAAAAAAACCGTTCAAGTAAATTTTTTGTTAAAGAAAAATAGAGGAATCTATTTCTTAAATAAAAACCACACCTGCCCATTTGAAAAAAAATGAAGTTGGTGCTTGTATCTCGTTTCTGGAACCACCAAAACAAATTTGCAAATTAAATTTGGATTTCTAACCAAAAAACTACGGGAACACGTATTTTTTAGTTTTTTTTCCTAGCTATCTTAGTTTTCTCGATAAAAACTCGTTCATATCCTTGGTGACACTCTGTAAGATATATATTCCAGAACCATTTTCTAAAACCCTTTTTTGCACTCAGTGGGCCTCAAAACCTGTATTTTCCGATGAAAATCGATAAACCAAAAATTTACGACGATTACACTACTTCCTCTTATTTAAAGAGTAAGAGAAAATAAAATAAAAATCTGATTTGAACACTCCACTACTTTCCTCCTTATTCCTGTTTAATAACACACAAATTTCACTCATCTGCCCTAACATTAACACAAACATGTGTGGAGTGACAATACCACCAACCAAACCAGGCCGTTAAGGACACTGATTAGAACACAGTCCAGTAAACGCCCAAATAAGACTGAACCACATTAAATATCTAAAATTTCCGGGTATTTCCGAGTAAATATACACATAATCTTTCTAGCGCTCTTCGAGAAATTTGGAAAAAAAAAATTCAGAAACCTTGTAAGTCACAGCTTTCGGTTAATCGCTTGTTGTTCTAATTTGGAATTCCAGCAATCCTTCTATGTGTATTATAATATTATACAGTTTAGAACCATACTTTATGTTAAGTGGTACTTTAGAAAAGGCTTATTACTGCCAACAACACAAAAAAAAAACTCCCCCCTAAACACCCCAAAAAAAAAATCAATTTTTCGTGGCAAATATTGAAATTAAAAGATAAGATATCTATGTGTGCAAATAAGTACTACTTTAAGAAAAGCGAGCCGTTGGAGCCGTTTTTGACGATAATCGGAGAAAAGACAAAAAAATTTCAGTTAAGTCGCACATGCATAATCAGAACATTCGTTGAAACTTACGGATTCAGGGGACCTCAAAGATATATTTCCGGTTGAAAACTCAATTTTAACATTTTTTTTCACGATCGCAATACTTCCTCTCTGCGATCGTGAAAGTAAAAATTCCCAGTCTGATTGACTTCATTATTCTATATCAAATGAGCAATGTGGATAAGATGATGAAAATTTTATATTTTTATTTTTATTTGATGCTTACATAAAATAAATAATTATTTAAAGATTACGGTTTTATATGTTCCTATAAAGGGTAATTGCAAGGAGTTAGGCAATTCTGGCAGATTACGTGACTTTTTATGGACATCTATGCAACTAAGTAGTTTATGTTGTAAATACATATTTATATATCATAATAATTAATAATAATAATAATGGAAGGTTTGCCGCATGCTGCCCCCATCCTTGTTTCAATTCCTAAGTGCTGACGGAGCAAAACAATAATAATAATAATAATAATATTTTTTTTTTTTTGGGAGGGGGAAAAATGCGTTATGCACATCTGGGGTAATGTTCCCAGATATGTGGGACTCTCACCCACTAAAAAACCCAAACTCCTCCTTACAGGCATTGAAACCCACCCTGGGACCACTTATCGCATTACATCAGGGTGGTGCCTCGTATTAAGCCCTTTCAGGCTCCTTCTCCCTCGGTACTACTTTATGCCAACGGTTGTAGGCGTTGGTCTAGCTCCTGTTTCTTCCGCCGCAGGACCATCTCACCCAATAGTCCCTGCAGGACAGCATAGACTCCACGATGGACTCGGGTGTCAAACGGCCTAATTCCTGTTCCAGACCGTTCTCTCAACGGCCCATCATTCGCACTCGAAGAAAGTGTGGTGGGCGTCATCGAGAGCTGAATCCCCGAAAAGACATGACGGATCACCCACCTTCCCCATCCTATAAAGATACGAGGTAAAATACCCATGTCCCGTAAGGAACTGGGTAAGGTAGTAGTTTACCTCGCCATGCCTTCTTTCCGCCCAATCAGTTGGGCTTGCAATCAGCTTCGCTGTCCACCTTCCTCGGCTATCCGTACGCCACCGTTCCTGCCAGGACCGAATGGTATAAATAATAATAATAATAATAAATATTAATAATAATAATAATAATAATATACTAATATAATATAATATAATAATATAATATAATAATACTAATCAATAGATATATATAATCATTGAGGGCATTAACGTTGGTGGACATTGTAGTTCCAAACACCAACAACCTCCTACAAGTAGTGACGGAAAAAAAGCGGAAGTACGAAAAGCTTGAGTTCGAAATAAAGGGACAGTTGGGAAGTGGAGGCTGTCCGAGTAATACCATAGTCCTCTCAGCAACTGGGATAGTGCCCCACGAATTGCACGAAATGTATAGCCACCCTGGAATTGAACCGAAATATTTATATGTTCCTCCAGAAAGCAGACGATGTTAAACAAATGGCTATATTGTCCGGAAATTCTTGAATAAATAATCATGTGCTTTGGTTTCATCCCGTGCATTAATTACATCATATCCAGTATATTACTGAGGTTTGCAAAAAAGAAATAATAATAATTTTCCGGTGCATCCAATACATTGGGGCAACCATTTTTTTTTTTCCTCAAATCAATAGGAATTTTGGTAGATCAGTTTATTTCTCATTAAAATTATATAAATGATAGATCTAGATCTATATAAGTACTGAATAAAACACTTAAGCGGGTAGCCTTATTTATATAAATAGCTGTAACCTCTATAAGATAAACTGTCGTTGAAGAATGTTCTAATAAAGTGACAGATCTTTATGTGTCTAGTGTCTGATAACTTTCTTAATGAGAATACTAAATTTTAATTACACACACACATCAAAAGGAGACAGGCTATTTACTAGAAACGATTTTTCTCATGTTATAGAAACCTCCTAGACGTGTATATCTGATGAAAACACGATTTCGGAAATTTGACGATTTTACAGAAATACGTAAGTTAACGTAATATATATATATATATTGAAATACCGGATATAAAACTATATTTATATTGTTATCCGATAATTAACAATTCCCCCACCAATCAACAATTTAATAATGTAAAAATTATTATTACTCTAACCTTTAGAGATGAAAAGTAATTAAAGTGTTGCAATCTTTAAAATACACAACAAGGTTAGATACAAAATCGTCTAAAAATATTTATAAAATTAGTAAATTATAAACTCTTAAAACTAAAAATAAATATTTTAATATTTTTGTTTAATCATTATAGTAATAACTTAAATTTAAGTACTCATAAATACTCATGTAAGTACTCATAAATAATGTTATTAAAAGTATATATTAACCTTTATGGATTCTGTAACATTTATGAAAGTGACCTTCCCTATTTTGATTTCAAAACATTCTTTATGAGAAAATTTCACTTTGCTGTGCAATCTTGGGTTATCCTGGGGCTGGGGCGCTAGAAGTCCTAACTACCTTATCACCACTAGGCATTCTCGTTCAAATTGAAGCTAGAATGAGAATTCACAGGCTCCTTCACAGTCAGCTACCTATCACACCTAGATATGGACTTGCCAATCCAGAAGTTGATAGACGAAATTAAGGCTGACCATTTACCTGGTATGCCAACTAATAGCATGACTCCCAAGTTTAATTTCGATCTAAATTTCAACATTATAATACCAAACAGAAATGATTGAGTAATAGTCCTCCACCTCGGCAACTCAATCTTGTGTTGGATGGCTCCAAGATCCCAGACTGGGGTTGGAGCAGTTGTCTATGGAGTAGGGTTTAGGGGAGTTGTCTATGGTACTAGGTCAAAAGTAAGGCAAGGAAAGTCTTCTAAGCTGAGTTGGTGACGCTACAGGTCTGTCTAAGGAGATTTTAAGGCAAGGGTTAATGGCGAGAAGAGTATTGGTATACTATACCTAACCAAAGTGGGAATAAGGAATAAGCTGATAGTCGAGATATGCAGGATTTGTGGATGATGAGAAAATACAGTGGTGAAATCTTATGCGGCTTCTCCAGAAACCCTGATTCAAACATCCATCAAAGGTTGTTGGTTGGAAGGGTTAAGTAATCTTCCCCTTAACCCCAGTCGCAAGGATCTAAGGATAATTGTAAGTCAACTGAAGAGTATTGTATCTGTACAGGTTATATATACCAGTTAATAACTACAGAGGACGCGAGCCGATTCTGTAGGGTTGTGAGGAAGAAATCCCGATAGAAGTTTATGAATGTGCTGGCCTCCCGAAACCAAGAGCCTTATGACAAGAGTTACTTTCAAGCTTTGCTTGGCTTTATACTTAGCGCATCTCAAAATAAGTATTTCCGATGAAAACTCAACTTCAACTCAACTATCTCTATATTTCATCTTAGAATATAAGATAAAGTAAAAACCTGGAGTGAAACACGCGAAAGCTTAACGTCTCAATTCTATAGAAAAAAACAAAAATAAATTTTGTCTGCAAGATGTTACATATTACATTGACAAGGATTTATATGTGCAATAAGTATCATTTAACACGGCTTAATTACGATATCAGATTATTAATGCATTTTGTTACAATAGACTAGTTTCCCTTGTCCCCGTCTTTCTATGTCCATCATACCACTTCTTTAATAGATCAAGGTTGTCTAACAAACTAATTGTTTTCAAACAAACTCTTCTGAGTGAAGACAATAGAATGCGAATCTTTTTAAATAAAGAAATTTTCATTAGAAATTAGTCATCTCCAATATTATAATCTCTTAATCTTCCTGGGAAAGTTAATAAAAATTACGAAATTAAAAATATTTTCCGAAACTTTGAAAGTTGAAAATCTATTTATTTTGGAAGCCTTTGTAGTTAACTTTTCTCTGAAATAAGAAAACATCCTCTTTTCTTATAGAAAGTTTAATATTCTTTTTAAAAACGAATCAAATAACTAAAAACTGGAGAGAAACATGGAAACTTCCTTTTCTAAGAAAAAAATAAAGTCTGGCTAAAAAACTAAAAAATAAAAAAAAATCTGACGACAATCAGTCAGTGCAATATATAGAAATGGCAAATTGTCTGCACACTTACAATATAATCTTACTAGATGTTTAATATAATGAAACATGTGGGTGTTTTTAACCGGAAAAAATCACGGAAAGTTCAGTATAGTCGCACTTTCGGTGAACCAATTTTCTTCAAAGTTCGGAATTTCGGCCACATATTTAATTTCTGATTAATATTAAATATAGATAATAAATTCGTGTAATAAACTGAAATAACACTTTAGTGGTAAACATAATTTATTTACCGGTAATTCGGTAGATGAAAATAAAAATACCAGTTTACCGGTTAATTTTTTTTTTTTTTAGAATAATACATATTTTGTATGTTTTTGTTTGTAATAATACATAAATAATCTGTTAGAATAATACATATTTTGCACAATCTTAATGTATAATAATATTAGAATCTTGTAATAAATATTTGTATTTAATTATTTTAAACAGTTGTTAGAAGTAAAAAATGTATTTAATTATTCAAAATTTTAATGTTATTTTACAATAATATTGCATTAATGTCCTGTGTCATAATGTGGTGTATTCAAAATTGCTATTAATTTAAAAAAATACGTGAAATATTTACATATTATTATTTTTAAATATTAAAAAAGGAGATATTTACTTACTCTTTAAGAAAAACGTTGATTTTAAACCTTTAAAAATCTCAGAAAACTGCAGAGCACAAACCATATATGCCAACTGTATAATTAGCGCTTTCTGTACGACTTTACAGCGGCTCTCAAACCCAAGAAAGTTTAAATTAAAAATAAACAAAAAAATTATCTCACATAAAATTATTAATAATTAGGTATATCGTTCCTTACACTTACCTGTTTTTTGTAGTTTCAGTAATTTTTAGTTTAGTCCCTTAGCCCTTTTAAATATCAATAAACACAATATTTTCTACATAAAAATTTCTAGTATGGATTTTTCATTTACCGAATTACCGGTAAATTTTTTTAAAATTTAATGGTAAGTTTACCGAACGTTTTTCTGTCAATTTACTGGTTAACCGGGTAAATCGGTAAACCGGTATACAATCCCTAACACACTCACACCAATTTTGTAAAATCCACTTTTTCAGACTCACAGAGGTCCTTAAAAGTGTATATCTGGTGAAAAGTTGTTTGGAAAATCAAGACACGATTATAATACTTCCTCTATCAGCAGTTAGAGAAACAAATTAATTTGGCGAGATTTTATTCGTGTAGTAAGTAACATTTAACTAAACTTTATACGTTATCGTCCTCAGATGTTAGTCTAGTGGCTAGCACACTCGCCTTTCGTGCGAGGATTCACGGTTCGATTCCCGTGAGGGCAAAGTCGATGTTGACCCGGCATCGTGATAAAAAGTGTAAAGCTACAGTTTGTTAGTAGCGCCCTAGGTAGCGAAGGCCGAAACTAAACGGCGTGGGAACTGAGGCGTGTTTATCACACGCCTCCCTATTCAAATCGCCGCCTGGCAAGCCTTGGCCCTTCATGGGCTGTCACGCCATAGGCTTTTTTTTCTTTTTAATTCGTTATTACGTTAATAATGCATTTTGTTACAATTTACTAGTTTCCCTTGTCCCCGTCTCTATGACCATCGCACCACCGCTTTAATAGCTCAAGGTTTTCTCATTCGACTTTCTCTTGCTGCTGTTTACATAGTTATAATTGACAACTTTTCTTCAATTCATAGTTTTTACTATATATTTACTAGTATTCACACTTGTTATATCAATGGCCGAATCTAAACTTAATAACATGACTATTTTTTGAAGAAAAAGTGATCTTCCTACTGCCCTCCCCCCAAAAGAACGAAGTTGGAAGAAGACACGCTCTACAACTATTGAGGATCCACAATAGAACTCCTTATTTAGTTCCTGCTGGTATAACGCTTTCCTGCGCTAATCTAAGGATTGTAAACTTTATCAAATATCGAAAGTTGACTTTTCACGGCAAAATTCATGTTTTCATTGAATCCGAAAAAGTGGCTTTCTAACATTGGTCCATGCGTGTGTAATCACTATAAGTGAAAAACATGGAAATCACAGGAACTTCAATCTTGACATTTCACTTAACTATGTAATAATGTTTTTACTTCAAATCGATACCATCGAAATAGTAGCACATTGTATGGAATAGAGTTTTCCAATTTTTTTTGCCATTTTTCTCAATAATTAATCGATAATTCAGATATATTTAATTCTATCACTTTTATTTAAAAAAAGTTTTATGATAAAATTCAATTAAGAGGGATTCCATGGGAAAGATTGAACGTTTAGAGGCGTTGCTCTAAAGTATCATTTCCATACATTATACGATTCTGCTAGCTGCATAATATTAATAAAAATTAAATGTTCGAAATTGAAAAAAACAGGTTCATCGACTTTTAATGAACGCTTTTTTTGTCAGCTACTACAATTTTTCGATGTAGATTTCCTTAAATATGCTATATTAACTATCAAGATGATCACTTATCTAAGAAAACTGATTTTAGGAGGAGGGTTAATGAGGGAGTTGTGATGCCACACGACTTCCAAAAGTGTAATTTTATTGTCATTTCTAACTATAATTCTCCCATTAAAGACAGCCTAATGTATAAACACAGTTCTTAAAGTATAAAGACAGTTTAATAAATAAATAAAAAAAACTGGTGTGAAACACTCACACAACTTTCTCTTACTCCAGATCTCAAAATTATATTTGACAAATTTTATAGTTTATGTACCAAATTCGTCAAAAACTGAAAAAACTGTCCAGTAAAAGCACACTTCCGGTTTACTAATTTTCTGGAAACTCGGAATTTTGGCCATCTATTTATTTCTAATTAATTTTTTTTTGGATGATAGAATTGTATAATCAACTATGATAGCACTTTACCCAACCCCTCTTCCAAAAGTGCCCTTAAATGAATTTTTCCAGAGAAATGTTTTAAATAAAAGTTGTAGATCATGGTATGTTTAGTTGACATTGGAAGTTTCAAGGAAATCGTTGGAGACATTTTTGAAAAAAATCGCGAAAAAGTGAAAAAATCATTTAGTAATGTGGTAATGTAAACGCACTTCCGGTCTTCCGATTTTTTTGGAAACTCGGAATTTCCACAACATATTCAATTCTAATTAACATTATTTAGATGATAAAATTGTTTAATAAATTGAAATAGCAATTTAGGTGAAAACCTAAACTCCACCCCTCCTCCGTAACTGCCCTTAAATGAATTTTCCCAGAGAAACATTTCAAATAAAAGTTGTAGCTTCTTGTATGTGTAGTTTATATACTATGTTTGAAAAAAAGTAAAAAACCCAACAAGAAAAGTGGTATTTCCTGTTGAGGAATTTTGACATATGACCGACTGTCAGATGCCATGATGATACCTTAACGGCATATCAAGTTTCAACTTTCTACGGTTTTTCGTTTTTGAGCTGTGCTGTTCACATACACACAGACCATTTGCTAAAAACTACTTTTTTGGACTCAGGGGACCTCAAAACGGATATTTCCTGTGAAAACTCGATATCGAAAATTTAACACGATTACAATACTTCCTCTTACTAGGAGTAAGAGAAAGTAATGTCTGAAGAAAGTATGTCATTTTTAGGTAAATTGCAGTCAGAGAAAAATCGCCCTAGTTTTTCTATAGAATACCATAGTATATAATACTTTTTCCTGCTGTCAAAAGAGTATAACTATTTATTGGAAATGTTTCTAGCGTTATCATTTTTAATGTCGGATACATTTTTCTGGTAAATTCCCAATATCATAGAAAAAAAAATCAATATAACCAGAGATAGGGTAAGATACTTGAATATTTAGTAGATAAGATAAATTTGAGATAGATAATAAGTACTTGATAGTATGTTAAAATGTTGTGATCAAAGAACCTATATGCTAAAAAAATAATATGCGGAAAAAACATTTTATTGAATATGATATGCAATAAAAAAGGGGTGCGCCAACTTTATTGAGGTGAAAATACACTGTTTTCTTATCTATTATAGCAAGACATAGTACACTAGAAAATAGACAGCTCAATTGATAATACCAAGTTAATTATTAAATAACAATTAATATAGAAAATTAGAATTAAAAAAAAAATTAGAAATTCTTATAATTAAAATAATAATAACTTAATGACCATAAATATGATTACGTATTTGACCTAACGAGTCCTATAATTATTGACAGACCCTACTAGGCTAGTCATTTTGCGATGGGTCAATACTGAACACTTCAAAGAAACTTTTAGTTGTTTAGTTCGGTAGAGTCTAACCTTTTGCCCCAAACCACATGCCATAAAACAGAGTAATGCCCATCGCCATTAATGCTACCTAAATTTGTTTTTATAAAAAGTAATGCGTTTTTCGTAGAATAGCTTTTTTCCCCCTCTCCAAATCCATTTTTATTACCTGTTCACAATCATTTTTTTCATACCGTATTGTGAGATCAAAGATTAATGCTCATATCCCAATTTCGGCGAAAGCAATATCAGCGATAATTTCATATTCAAATGATCACCACCACCACCACCACCATCAAATAATTATTAATTATCTCGCTCTGAGATCATTTCCCTCTTATTATAATCGCCATATCATCTGCATAGCCCAGACAATCAAAGTCATTCGCTGGTAAATCGTGAAGGAGGTTGTAATCCGTTCGGATTACAAAAAAAATCCCGATGATCAATCAACGCAATAGCTATTCTCTCAGTAAGCAAAAAAAAAACACCTCTGAAGGGATGATACAATCATAAAGGATATTCAAACATTTGTACACTAAGAAAATGAGAGAGTCTT
Source organism: Triatoma infestans (assembly GCA_011037195.1). Lineage (NCBI taxonomy): Eukaryota > Metazoa > Arthropoda > Insecta > Hemiptera > Reduviidae > Triatoma > Triatoma infestans. The sequence continues at coordinate 17,089 of JAAEAF010009721.1, forward strand.
CCTGTCGGCACGACATTTAGATAACCATGGACTCACCACGCCGTTTGTTTCATTTGTTTCATTCTCATTGTTTTATGTGTTCCATTCTCATTTGTTTCAATAATCGAGAGTATACTGCATATAATAATGAACTTGTTTACCCCTATTTCATTCTTATAAAAGCATACATCCATTCTATAGATTTAAAGAATTAATATATTGTCAAAATTCCAACGTTATAATTTGTCTAGTAGCAATTACGAAATACAACAAAAAAGTGAAGTGAGAAGTCAAAAGAATTAATTACTTTCTATTAATTACTATTAGTATATTATGTATTGGGATATTTTCTGATTTTCAGATATCATGGAAATCGAAACAAAGTAAAGTAAGTATAGCAATGCCTATTTTTTCAGGCGGGCTTAACGTCCAACTACCAAATTAGGTGTCTAGGACGAGGGCGAAAACACCTACTTTACTATTAACATTTTTTAAACCAATATAAAAAATTTAGCAGTTATACGCGGGACTCGAACTGGGGACCTCCCACTTACAAGTCCATGCGCATAACCACTACACCAACACCTACGCCAGGCTGTTATAGTAATTACAATACTGACAAACCAGATCATTTTTTAAAAAGCATATTTTCTTTTTTTTTTTGCCTCTGGGGGGGAGAAACCAAGACCATTTGTACTTCAAAATGAAAATATAATTTAGAAAATCTGCATGCTAGTCCCCATATACTTTCATTATAAAAAATAAATTAGAGAAAGTAAAAACTGAAATTCAACATATTGTGTTTACCGGCCAACAAAATAATGCATTAAAAAATTTTCCACAAGGCCAACTTTGCAACATTAACAGTCTATACTTCGTTTATGATGAATTTGAAAAATGATATTACATATTATATCAACAATCATAAAAAAAATTTGTGTGATATTTAAATTTAAAAGGGAAAATAAAAAAATTATACAAAACCTTGATCTAAAGCAAAACGTTATTAAAAATAATAGAAAAAAAGAAAAGTAAAACTTACTCGATTTTTATTAATTATATTTTTATTTATTTAAATAAAACAAACAAACAAACAAACAAACAAACTGTATAAAACCAAAATATACGTTGTCCTTGCTTAAAATATTCCGGACAGTTATTTGAGTTAGTGAAAGTTTGGACAGAGAATCAAAATAAAAAAGTAGAAACCAATATGTTGAGATTCCTTAATGATAATTTATTTACGTAAGTATTTCGTTTTTTTACTTTTATTTTAAATAATTAGGAACGAATATAAAAGAATGTGTTGTTTATAAAAAACAAAAATCTGGTATGATACACTAACAACTTTTTTTTACTCCATTTTGGTCAAAATTGTGATTGACGAAGTTTACAGTTAGTATACCAAATTTAATGAAATTCGTCAGTGTTTTTTTCTTGTTTTTTTTTTTTGAGAAAATCGCAAAATTTTGAAAAAACTGTTCAGTAAAAACGCACTTCCGGTTTACTGAACCAATTTTCTTGAAACTCGGAATTTTGGCAATCAATGTATTTCTAATTAATTTTGTTTGGATGTAGAATTGTATAATCAACTACGATAGCACTTTAGAGAAAAACATAACCCTCCCAAAAACCCCTTTAAATGACTTCACCAGAAGAAATGTTACAAATAAAAGTTGTAGCTTTTTATATGTATAGTTTACATTTCATATTTGAAGAAATAGTTGGAGTAGTTTTAGAGAAAATAGCAGAAAACACTTCCTTAGAAAAAAACGCACTTCCCGGTCATCCGATTTTCTTCAAACTCGGAAATTCAACAACATATTTAATTCTAATTAATATTATTTAGATGATAGAATTGTAGGATAAACTGAAATTAGCACTTTAGAGGAAAATCTAACCCCACACCACTCCCCCAAAAGTGCCCTTAAATGAATTTTCCCAAAAAAATGATTCAAATAAAAGTTGTAGCTCTTTATATGTGTAGTTGCCGTATCAAGTTTCAAGAAAATCGTTGGAGCTATTTTTTAAGAAAATCGCAAAAAAGTAAAATAAAAAACTAGTAAAGTGGTTACTTCCGTTTGAGAAATGTTTTGACAGATAACATGCTGTCAGATCCCATAGTGATACCTAAACGGAATATCAAGTTTCAACTTTCTACGGTTTTTCGTGCTTTTTGAGCTATGCTGTTCACATACACACACACACCGACAGACCATTTTCCAAAAACCACTTTTTTGGACTCAGGGTGCCTCAAAACGGATATTTCCGGTGAAAACTCGATATTGAAAATTTGACACAATTACAATACTTCCTCTTACTAGGAGTACGAGAAATTAGAAATGTAAAAAAAAAAAAATCTTGATATTAAGTAATTAAATATTGCCAACACTTCGGTGCAACCTTGATGCAAGCTTATCGCTTATCTAGTTATCGTTAGTAAGTATTGCGACCGTAACAAATTCTCAAAATTGAGCATTCAGTTGCATGTTTTGAGGTTCCCTGAGTAAGATTTTTTTTTTTATAAGCGAAGTGTTTGTGTGCTATAACAGAATATCTCAAAAACGAAAAATGCAGGAAATCAGACACGAAAGTTGACCGGAAGTGGACCTATTGAATGGTTATTTTCAGTTTTTTGGCGATTTCCTTTAAACTTCTTATACAACTATCTATACACATAAACAAAATACTTATCACTTTTATTTGAAACATTTCCCCGGGAAAATTGTTGGGAAGATTGAGCTTTCCTCTAAAGTGTCACTTTAATATAATGTATGGTCCTATAATTTTATCTTAGAAGTATTGCTAAAATACTGTGTGTGAAGTAAATCGATTAGCAGACACTGTTGGGACTTTAGAGAATACGCCTATGTATTTTATGGGGAATTTTCTCGAATTCGGCCTATGATGATTTTCTTTAAACTTGGAATGCTAAGTGCTTTTATAAATAAACCGAAAATGGTAAAAAAAAAAATGGAAAGAAAAATCATTTAGTAACGTTGTACTTCCGTCTGACATACATACGTTCATAAAAACTAATGAAAATTGGATTATGATAAATATCCCATCTGAAACCAATCACCAAGCGAGAAGATGTTAAAATTTAAAACTGATTTAGTTTTTCATTGATAAATATAAATTTGTCTAAACTATTTTGAAAAATCTCCAAATACAGCGGGGAGGTTCCAGGATGGAGAAGATGTTAAAATAAATTTAAAAAAAAAAAAAAAGTCTATAAATGTTAAATTACTACTAGTTCAAATAAGAAAGCGATAATAGTTTAAAATGACACGTGCCAAACATACAATTAACAGAAATAATGATTCATTAATAAAAGGCACACCTCTAAAATAAACATCGTTAATTTAAAATTAAATTACAATGAAATTTATGCAAATTAAAAAACACATTAAAATTAATTAATTAGATAAAAAAAAAAAAAGAAAAATGTATTTTAATTAACCTTGACACAATGTTTCATATTTATCAATAGGCCATATTTCTCGGACCAGTAAATACATACATCATCAAGCTCAGTGACTGATAGAGCAATTCTGTGTGTCTGTGTATGAACAAAATATGTTTACGAAGAAAAATCGCGGGAAGTGAAACTTGATATACTTCCGTTTAGGTACAGTGGTACCACCACCACATCAGACAATATAAGTTGTTTGGTCAAAATCCATCAACCGGAAGTGCATCTTTATTAAATGATAAAATAAAATCTGGTGTGAAACATTCACACAACTTTCTCTTATTACAGTTTAGTTGTAATTGACAAATATTCTTCGATTTATAGTTTCTCTTGCTCCTAGAGTAACAGGAAGTATTGTAATCGTGTCAAATTTTCGATATCGAGTTTTCACCGGAAATATCCGTTTTGAAGTGCCTTGAGTACAAAAAAGTGTTTTTTAGCAAATGGTCTGCGATGTATGTGAACAGCATAGCTCAAAAATGAAAAACCGTAGAAAGTTAAAACTTGATATTCCGTTTAGGTATCACCATGGGATCTAAGACTACGTTATCCGTCAGAATTCCTCAACCGGAAATACCACTGTACTAGTTTTTTTTTTTTACATTTTTGCGATTTTCTCAAAAATGGCTCCGACGATTTTCTTCAAATTTGGAATATCAACTATACATACAAAGAGCTACAACTTTTATTTCAAATATTTCTCCGGGAAAATTTATTTAAGGGCACTTTTGAGGGAGGGGTGGGGTTAAGTTTTCCTCTAAAATGCTATTTCAGTTTATTAGACAATTCTGTCATCTAAATATTGTTAATTAGAATTAAATATGTTGTTAAAATTCTGAGTTTGAATAAAATCGGATGACCGAAAGTGCATTTACTTTACCATTTTACTTAAATGATTTTTCCACTTTTTCACGACTTTCTCAAAAATGGCTCCAACGATTTTCTTGAAACTTTTTATATACACTAAACATACAAAAGTTCCATCATCTAAACAAACTTAATTAGAAATAAATAGATGGGCTAAATTCCGAGTTTCAAGAAAATTAGTAAACCGGTTGTGCGCTTTTACTCAACAGTTTTCGACGAATTTCATTAAATTTGGTACACAAACTATAAAATTTGTCAATTATAATTTTGAGAGCTGGAGTAAGAGGAAGTTGTGTGAGTGTTTTACACCAGATTATTTTTATATCAATCGAAGAATAAACTAAAATAAACTGCCCCCCTTAAATGAACTTGCTCAAAAAAAAAAGTTTTTAAACCAAAGCATAGGTCACTGTATATAATTATATAGTTAATATATCAAATTTAATGAAATCCATAGGTGTAATTTATGCAGAAAATCGCAAAAAAAAGTGAAAAATACTGGTCAGGAAAAAAGGTACTTCAGGTACAACCGATTTTCTTCAAATTTGGAGTTTTTGGCAACATATTTAAATCTAATTAATATTATTTAGATGACAGAATTTATAATTAACTTAAAAAAAAAACACTTTAAAAGGAAAACATAATCCCACCTCTCCCCCAAAATGTCTCCTCCTTAAATGAATTTTCTCGGAGAATTGTTTCAAATAAAAAGTTATAGCACACTGTATGTGCAGTTGATATACCAAATTTAAAGAAAAACTTTGGAGCTGTTTTCATGAAAATCGCAAAAAAAAAAAATGAAAAATCTATTCAGTAAAGTGGTACTTCCGGTTCAGGAATTTTGTCAAACAAGTTTATGTCGGATCCCATGGTATGATACCTAAACGGATTATCATGGTTGAACTTCCCGCGAATTTCCGTTTTTTGAGCTATGCTATACACATACACACAAACAGACACACACACAGACATAAAAAATACTCTATCAGACTCGGGGAACCTCATAATATGTATTTCCGGTAGAAAAAAAAACTTAATTTCTGAAAAAATTTTAATACGATCACATTAATAACTTCCTTCTACTAGGAATAAGAAAAAAACTAAAAATAACTGGAGGATTTTAGAGAAGTTACGACATATATGTCTAACCTTGATCTTCAACATTTTTTTTTCTCAATCTGAGTTAAAAACGTTATCAGCTTGGAGGCAGAGTTATCTATATATTCTATTTTTTTATTTATTTTGTTCACTTTGGTTATGGTCATTTTCAGAATTATTTTGTTTGGAACAAACCGGATGAAGTTTTATAAACTGTACGAGAGGTTTATTATATGGTTGAATTTAATAAAATTACAAATATATTGAAATATTTTCTATTAATTATAACAATAATAATATTACTAAATCTTCTATGAATAAAATTTATTCCATGTCATGTAAAGTAGATTATTAACACATATCTTGCACTTTATGCAAGATCTAATGTAAACCAATTATGTATTCTCGGTTAAAATTCAACCAACCAGAAACCCGGATATAACTTCCGTTTTTGCCTTGTGATATTTGTTTTACACATACCACCGTTTTATGGTTTTTTATCCTTGGTTAATTATTATTATTATTATTATTATTATTATTATTATTATTATTATTACTTTTAATTAAAAAATCTGGTGTGAAACACTCACTCACACAACCTTCTCTTACTCCAGTTCTCAAAATTATAACTGTCAAATTTAATAGTTTCTGTACCAAATTTAAAGAAATTTGTCGAAAACGAAAAAATTGTCCAGTAAAAGTGCACTTCCGGTTTACTAATTTTCTTGAAACTCGGAATTTTGGTCATCTATTTATTGGATGATAGAAATGTATAATCAACTATGATAGCACTTTAGAGGAAGCTGTAACCCCATCCCTCCCCTAAAAGTGCCCTTAAATGAATTTTCCCAGAGAAATGTTTTAAATAAAAGTTATAGATCTTTGTATGTTTAGTTTATATAAGAAGTTTCCAGAAAATCGTCGGAGCCATTTTTGAAAAAGTCCGCGAAAAAGTGAAAAAATCATTTAGTAAAGTAATAATGTAAACGCACTTCTGGTTATCCGATTTTTTTTTCAAACTCGGAATTTCAACAACATATTCAATTCTAATTAATATTATTTAGATGACAGAATTGTCTAATAAACTGAGAAATAGCACTTTAGATGAAAACCTAACCCCCCACCCCTCCCCCAGAAGTGCCCTTAAATGAATTTTCCTCAAATAAAAGTTGTACCTGTTAGTATGTGTAGTTGATATAAGAAGTTTGAAGAAATTCGTTGGAGCCATTTTTGAGAAAATCGCAAAAACGTAAAAAAAAAAACTACTAGTAAAGTGCTACTTCCGGTTAAGGAATTTTGACAGATGACCCACCGTCGGATCCCATGGTAATCACTAAACAGAATATCAAGTTTCAATTTTCTACGATTTTTCGTTGTTGAGCTATGCTGTTCACATACATACACATACACACATTTGGACTCAGGGGACCTCAAAACGGATATTTCCGGTGAAAACTCAATATCGAAAATTTGACACGATTACAGTACTTCCTCTTACTATGAGTAAGAGAAAGTAAAAATTTTTACAAGTTGCTACTAGGATATGGGTCCCTTCACTGAAGATAAGGAATGCCTGAAAGGATCAATGTAATAAAGGTTAATGCAGACACAGGGACAATTATTTCACGTCTTTTTATTAAATAAAAAAAAATATTGAATTCTTATATAATCTATAAAAACAAAACTGTTTTATCTGTCCAAAACTGATTTTTTTTTTTTTTTACTTTCTCTTTTTGGATTTAAGAGGAAGTAATGCGATTTCTAAACTGAGAACCGTTTCACTAGGAATACATGTTTGTGAGAGGTCACCTGAACAAGAAAACAATGTTTTTAGCGGATGGTCTGCGAATGTCTGTGTTGTTTTTTTGGAACATAATATTGTAGTGGAAGAACGAAAGAGAAAAATAATAGTTTAGAGTTTAGAATATTTTATAGTATCCAAAATAGTATTTTGTTAATATTTTATAATTATCTTAGTGCTGTGAATTTACTTTCAAAAAGAGTGTATTTTAGAGTCAGGTATATTAAATCTATGTCATTGCTATTGGGAAAACAAAGGCACAAAAATCCCGTTGGGTTAATTCTTTTGTAAAAGAAAATTCCCCCGCTAGAGAGAGATTCCTTAAAACAGTCTGCCTTCAGCTTTCAAAGAATTAAGTCTGACTTCTGCCTTCAAACAACTAAGTCTGTATTCTGCTTCAAAGCCAGAACACTTCAGGAATCGTGCTCTTCAAATCAGTGCCAGATATAAGTTAAAACATAAGAGCCTTGCATTTATTCTAGGAATACATCTGATTTATACTTATGATATTGTAAAGTACTTGAATTTACTTAGAGATAATATATTTCTTTATAATACAGTGGTGCTTTCTTAATTATTCTTAATACTTCTATCTTTACCTCAAACATTCATACAAGCCCTTTCACAAAACCGCTCAAGCCACTACAACTACACACATCACACCATTACATTACAATATCTTTTAAAACAAAGCGCAATCTTTAAATATTTCGTTTGGGTCCTTCCACTGAATCCCATGGTTTCACGTCTTCCATCAAGTGTTCACGATTATCTTAGATAATGGTACCAATGATTTTTTCTTTAAACTTTGCTGTATACTGAATATATTCAATAAATACCTAATCACTATTTTTTATTTAAGCCTTCTCAGTGCATTACCGGCCTCCGGACAGTGTTCTCTCGCTACAGACAAGAGGCTTCTAGCAAGAAAAAAATCTAAGGGTAGAACAGCTAGACTCGAACACAGGTCCTCCGCGTGGGAGCCCAACACGCTAACCACTTAGCTATTGCCTTCCCTAACCATTATCACTTTATTTTGAAACATTCTATGAATATTGAATGTTGGAGAATTTTTTTGTGACTTATTTTTTTTTTTTGTTTCACGCCAAATTTCACAAATCGAACAAAATGGCGCTGTTTTTGTGGATCATTAAACAAACAAAAAATCTAGTGTGAATCATCAAACGACTTTCTAATGCTATTTCTTGTATGGAGCAGAGTACATGGACCCCGGATAGCGGCAGATGAGCTTTGCCTGAATTGTTGGGAGAGACGGGTGTTAAAGACGATCTTTGGTTCAGTTGTGGATAGAGGGGTGTATAGTGTAAGGAAAAATTCAGAGTTGAAAGAGCTATTCAAAAAATAAGACTACTAGAGCTCCTCCGATGGCTGTGACAGTCGCGCCGAAGAAATTCTTGGCCCGAGGCAAAGCATATGAAAGACATCCCGGGATGAGGGGAGCCTAGACTCTGTGGTAAGGCTGTGCTTAAAATGGCTGGATATTGTTGAAAATGATTTGAAGCAAATATGAGAAGAAAAATGGAAAATCGCCAATTATAGATCGAATTATTATAGGAGACCTAATTTCTGCATGGGCTATAGTGTCACAGAATAAATGATTTTTTTTTAATTTAGCAGAGCAATGGTTACGCTCAAGCTATCTCATAATAGACTACGTAATCATTTCGGCGGGTAACAAGCTAATCAAACAGTTAATTTTGGATGCATGCAAGTACTTTTCTGTTATTTTATTTTTGACCTTTTGAGATTGTTTCCAATACACACTACTACAGCAATCAATGTATTTTCCGTGGATCTAGTTAGGGATTTGAAGATACCTTTTTTTTAATTGTTAATATTTTGCAAAATATTTTAAATTAAAAATCATTATTTCGTAAATTAACTTCTTACCTCATATTTTTAGTAATACTGTTATGAAAAATTACGTTTTCTAATCTCTGATTTATTGTGTGTAATTCTTGCCGTTATTACTTTTCCATATTTCTTTGCAATTTATTTGTAAACAAGAAAACAAAAATGTGTTCATTCGTAAACTTTCAAGGTTAATAAAGTTTATAGAAATAGCTAGCTAAAATTAGCCACACCCCCCACCACCACCAGCAGAAAGGCTGCACCCTTCTCACATAAACAAAATAAAGGAAAATGTTATAGGAAATACACGCAAGAATTCCCCTCCCCCCCCCCCCCCATGCAAATCTCACAGTTGTTCCTGTGACAAGTTTTTCTTTTAAGTCGTAATTGGTATCAACTATCTAGTTTCCTTTATTAACACAAGGTGATACAATATACAAAAACGATATTATTGAGGTACTTGTGAGATTATCTCAGCACCCAAAGCCTTTGGAAAATTATTTTTCCACAGTAAAATGTTTCTAGTAAATGTGTTAAATTTATGTATTAATAGTATGGATGGCCCGGCAAGTTATGGATTATTGTTTATTTATTTGGAAATATAACCATATGGTATTCTAAAATAGGGCATTAGTGGGGAGTTAGAGGTGAACGTTTCCATAGAACACATCAAAAATTAATATTCCTACTAGTAAAAGGTTTCAAATAATATTAGGCAGTGTCTGTGTGTAGTTAAGTATGGACAATTTAAGAAAATACTGATATGAAACTGTAATAGCACCCATCCAGAGCAAAGAGAATGCAACCACAGCAGAGAGAAGAGAGGTCCTCTCTGGTTACACTGGTCACCTGCAGCAAAGATGCAGCTCCACAGTTTCTTCTGCTGCTCTGAGATTGAGTAGAGTTAAACGTAGACGTCGATAAAAAAAATCACAGTTCTCTTGGCGTTCTATTGAAGAATCTTCACTAGAATTGTTGCCACTACCTCCTACAGAATTGAAAGGATTAATTTGGTGGAAGTGTAATTCCAGTGCCACTACTTCCTCCAATAACACCCATCCAAGCAAAGAGAATGCAACCACAGCAGAGAGAAGAGAGGCCCTCTCTGGTTAACAGAGACTACTCTCTGACTTAAGCAGGTTAGAGTGGGTAAACATGTGTATATAAGCCAATGGGAATCTATCTACAAGGATCTATCATATACAACCATACAACTGTACACCAGTCATTGCATCGTGTCATATCTCTACTCTCACCATTCATTCTATCATTTTCATTATAAAGTCCAGTGCAGTTAGTGTAAACTTAGTTACAATTACATAATGTATAAAATGACAAATTTTATTTAATCTTCAAATTTCACTCATTTGTCCTGACCTAAATATATGGCTAGTTGAGGGAGGGGAGGGAACAACTACCTACACAAGGAAGATTTTGATTACAATGTGTCCCAATAAGAATAGAAAAATTTGAAATTAATCTTCACAAATTCCGCAAAACTATCGATAATCAACATTTTTCGGCAATCATTAAATAATATGACGATTATTACACTAAATATAGTGATGAAAGTTCAACTTTCATCACACAAATCAGTTATTAAACACTACTTTCTCCCACTAGTGTGTGTAAAAGTTTTTCTTGTTTTTGCGAAGTTGCTGCTGCTACATAGGGTATAATCATAAAAAATATTTCTTTATATTGCCACATATTTATATATGAGATAAACTTGTTGCCATACATATTTGAATTCAATATCTGATTGATATTCGATTGATTGATATGATTGCAAAAAAAATAAACGCACTTCCGGTTTCCGATTTTTTGGAATTTCAACAACATATTCAATTCTAATTAATATTATTTAGATGATAGAATTATTTAATATACTGATATAGCACTTTAGATGGAAACCTAATCCCACCCCCTTCCTTCAGAAGTGCCCTTAAATGAATTTTCCCGGAGAAATGTTTCAAATAAAATTTGTAGCTCTTTGTATGTATAGTTGATAATACCATGTTTAAAAAAAAATCGTCAGAGCCATTTTTGAGAAAATTGCAAAAACGTAAAAAAAACAACTAGTAAAGTGGTACTTCCGGTTGAGGAGTTGACCGGACAGATAACGTACCGTCATCTCATGGTGCGTACCTAAACGTAGATTATCAAGTCCAACTCCTACGGTTTTTGTTTTGGACATGCTGTTCAACATAGCATACATAGCGACACCACACACACAACACAATGTACACAACACACACAACCCACACACCGCACGTCACCAAAAAAACCACTTTTTTGGGACTCAGGAACCCTCAAACAGATATTTCCGGGAAAATCAGATATCTGAAAATTTGACACGATTACAATACTTCCTCTAGAAAGGTGGACGTAAAAATCCAATAATTGACCTCGGAGCAAAGTATTTTTTACAATTCGCGTCCGTTTGACGCTATCTTCTAGCAAAAAAAAAATTGTTTTACAAAAAAGGAAGGTTTTTTTTATCTGGGCAGTTAGTTAACATTCAAAATTCAGAAAAAATTCCGTTAATATCATTTTCGCAAATCCCCCCCCCCTCCCCAAACATCGAATTCAATTTTGAAATCTGACATAGTCGCTATATAATAGATTATTTATACCATCAAAATCAAAAAATGAGAACATAAAAGTATGATTTCTTGGTGCATTTCTCACGTAAAGCTAGTGGAATAATATTTTACAATTTCTAGTCAACATCAAGTAGATATTGTAAAATACTACTTAGATGATGTCAAATACTAAAATTGTGAACTTTGAACCCAGAGTAATATATGTTTTGCTAACTCCAGAATTCTCTAAAGAATATTTAAGAGATGTGCCACAAAGATTACGGCCAAATGTCCGTCCTTGCGGTTGTGCAACTTTTCCTTCAGTTATTTATTTTTTTTTGGCAATTTTCTTCCAAGAATATTGTATAAATTTGATATATTAACTATCCATGGAATAGGTCTAACATTTTTTTTTTTTATTTCACATATTTTTTCTTGGAGAATTTGATTCATAGTGGTTTCGGATGCGTTTATTACTTTTTTATTGTTATAATGTTATTTTAAGTATAATATTATGATTGTAGCATCTATAAAATCTAAAAGAAAGGGAGGAAGTTTTTCATGTCCAAGACTGTTGTCAGGTGCCCCCTGGATATCCAACTAAACGAACATCATCAATCGTCAGCGAAATTTAAGTCCTTTTATACTAGGCCGCGTGACTATTCAGAATGGCTGATTAGCCGAAGTTATGGCGTAGGAAATAATTTTTTTTTTAAAACGTTGCAACCCTATCAATAACGGATGAGTTAGTGTAAACTGGTGTGAAACACTCATATGACTTTTTCTCAGACTCCAATAGGAAACTAATTAAGAAAATGTCCTTTAAAAATGCAACATTTAGTTGGGCTGTCCATAAAAAAAGGTAGGTTTATATTTGTATATCTAAGCCAAAATGACAAGACGTCCCGCTTTTGGCGATTTTTAACAATTTGTCCCGCGGCGTTTTCAAAAAGTCCGATTTTTGGAAAGAATGCACGTCAAAAGCTAGGGAACGGCGGGAGAAGGGTAAGGGAATATATGGTTTTCGGCGGCCATGTGGCTATTTCACCAGGATATGAGTTTTATATTATTTTTGTTAATTTTATAATGTTAAACTTTAATAATAAGAGCCATCCGAACAAACAAGGGCGGAACAATATACAACAGGATGGCGCAACATATGGCATACGCGGACAACGTGATTCTCACAGCGCGCATCTTACCCTCCTTATCCGGCGTACTTCAGGAGCTGGAAACAGCAGCGGCATATACTGGCCTGAGTATTAATGAAAACAAGACTGAATATATGATGACTTCAAGAACTCAGGAAAGTAGGGAAAACAGAGTGCAGATTAATGGGTACAATTTCCGACGCTGCAAAAGTTTCAAATACTTAGTTTTAGTAACGGAGGAGAATGATGTAGAAGCTGAAATCAAAGCAAGGATAGCAGCAGGTAGTAAATGCCTTTTTGCTTTAGATAGAGTACTAAACTTCAGATCACTCTCTCGTGCAGCTAAGATTGTCGTTTACAAGACGAATGGAAGTGGGAGCTGGGTATTAACTAGAAGGAGTGAGATGATCCTGAGTGTCTGGGAAAAGAAAGCCCTGAAAAAAGTTTTTGGCCCGATCAACGAAAATGGAAACTGGGGAATTCGTAATAATACGGAGCTTTCCGAGTTATTCGGGGAACCCAGTTTATTGGCCTTCATTAAGAAAGGAAGACTGCTGTGGCTTGGTCATGTACAGAGAATGCCAAAAACCAGACTACCCAAAAGGGTGATGGAAGGAAGGCCGCGAGGAAGATGATTAAAGAGGAAGATAGAGCTAAGGTGGCTGGGTGATGTAGAGGACGACCTCAGAAAGCTGGGTATAAGAGGATGGAGAAGCAAAGCCGAAGATCGACAAGATTGGCAATCCTTTTTGGAGGAAACCCAGGCCCAACTAGGGCTGTAGCGCCATTTAGTAGTAGTAAACTTTAATAATAACAAATAATTGTTGAGATGTTCCATAACAATAATGTACTAAAAGATTGTGGAATACGCGCTGTCCTTACCAATAACTAACTAATGCTACGACTGAACGCGTTTTTTTCCAACGGTAAATAAATTGTGGATATCAGAAAAATCACAATTAAGTGTTGAGACTTTTTGGAAGCCATTTTATCTGTGAAATATATATATATAAAATTTAACAAATTCTTGTGAAAAATTTCATGACCTTTTAAAACAACGACAGCAATCTACTAAATAAAAAAATAAAAAAAAAAAAAAAAATTCACTCAAATAAGAAATATGCCAAAGAATAAAATAATACCATACATAATTTTTCTTAACGTATTAATTATATTTGTAAAATTGTACTTATGTTGAAATTTAAAAAAAAATATATTACAATACTATTTTTTTTGCGTTCTATAAAAAATTTATGTTGCTCCATATAGACCAAATTTTTAATCAAGAACCTCCCTCCTCCAACCCCCCCGCAGTCAATGGTGCCCTGCTTTACCAATGTTAAAATCTGGTCACCTTAATCTAAGCGGGCTAGTGTGGAACCCCCCTCTATCAATAGCGACAAAGCTTGTGGACAAGTTCTAAAAACTTCACTAAAATTAATTTTTCTGAACAAATGATTCAAATAAAACTGATACGTTTTTATCAGAACAATGGACCGTTATGTTTAGTCGTAACTGATTTTGAAAAAATTAAAAAAAAAACAAACTCAAAAACCTATTCTGAAAAGAAGCACTTTCGATTAATTGATTTTCCTTCTAATATTATATAAATAGTAGAACCGTACATGGTACTTTACAGGAACACCGCATAACGCTATTGTTCCCTCAGAATCTCCCAAGAAATCAATTTTTTAAATAAAAGTTGTAGGTATGTATTTATGTGTGCGGCTAGTATACGATGTTTTTTTGGGAGAAAAGAAAAAAAAAAAATATCTGGTGTAAAGCACTCACACAACTTTCTCTTACTACAGTTCTCCAAATTATAATTGACAACTTTTATAGTTTGTGTACCAGATTTAATGAAATTCGTCGAAAACTGTTCAGTAAAAGCGCACTTCCGGTTTACTAATTTTCTTGAAACTCGGAATTTTGGCCATCTATTTATTTCTAATAAATTTTTGTTTGGGTGATAGAATTTGTATAATCAACTGTGATAGCACTTTAGAGAAAAATATAATACCCACCCAGCCCTCCCCTAAAAGTGCCCTTAAATGAATTTTCCCAGAGAATGTGCAAATTAAAGTTGTATGATCTTTGCAATGTTTTAGTTTATTAAAAGGTTTCAAAAATCGTCGGAGCCATGTATTTTGAGAAAATAATTGCAAAGAAGAGAAAAAATCATTTTAGTCCAGTGGTAATTAACGCACTTTCCCGTTTATCCCCCGATTTTTTTTCCCAAACTCGAATTTCAAACAACATATTTAATTCTATTAACATTATTTTAGATGACAGAATTGTCTAATAAAACTGAAATCACGCACCTTTAAAATGAAAACATACCCCCCCTGGGGCCCCCACAAAATGCCGTTAAATGCATTTTCCTGGAGAAATGTTTCAAATAAAAGTTGTAGCTCTTTGTATGTGTGGTTGATGTTTCAAGTTTAAAGAAAATCGTCGGAGCCATTTTTGAGAAAATCGCAAAAAAGTAAAAAATCCAAGTAGTAAAGTGGTATTTCCGGTTGAGAATTTTAACAGATAACGTACTGTCAGATCTCATGGTGATACCTAAACGGAATATCGAGTTTCAACTTTCTACGGTTTTTCGATTTTGAGCTATGCTGTTCACATACATACATACATACACACACACACACACACAGACCATTTGCTAAAAAAACTTTTGTGGACTCAGGGGACCTCAAAACGGATATTTCCGGTGAAAGCATCGATATCGAAAATTTTTGGACACGATACAATACTTCCTCTTACTAGGAGTAAGAGAAAGTAAAAAAAAACAGTAGTTTCAATTCCTATTGATGGGTTTTGGACGAAACCTACTTGTCTTTGGCAGAATACCATGTTTGAGCGCCCTGTGATTTTTCATCTCACACACACACACACATCCTATCGCAAAAAAAAATGATCGAATTCAGGACACTTCGAAACATGTATTTCTGGTGCACAATACAATTTCGAAACGCTCGCAATACTTCTTCTTACCCAGGAGAAAGAAAAAGGTAAAAATATAAATTCAAATCAGGATATATAAATTTCAAAAATTTATAATAACTGCAAAAAAAAAAAGTAGAGAACGATATGAATAAGTTTTTTGTTTTTATGAAACATAAAAAATAAAAATTACAAATATAAAAACAAAAATCGTGCCAAAAAAAAAATATAAAATAAAATAATGATGAGACATTACCTTCATTAGGGCAAATCTCTGATCATCAGAGAGTTCTAAAGCTGGTAAGGGTGGCATAGTTATTACTGAATGATTATTAGAGAAACAACCACTATAACCGTTTATAAACCTACAACCAACGGCGTACAATACCGACTGAATTCTACTACCCAGTATGCAAGACCAGTCAATGTTGCGCGCCCCAGCTGTTCTTATATCCCCTCCAATTATCAAAAAAAACATCCCCCACCACTACTTACCATCATTAGATTTAAAAATCATTTTGAAATGATAATTTCAGTAATTTGCATTTCTTTTATTTATCTGTATCTTTTTTTTTTATATAAATTATTATATATCCGCTTTTTTGAAATAATAATAAAACAAAATCATGCAATATTAATTATTCTTGCACATGCATTCTTTTAATGCATATAATAATAATAATAGAAAAAAAGACATTCTCTTTCTGCTATTATTTTAATTTTAATTGGCAAAATATACTTGACACTTGGTATTTTTACTACATACGTTGACACTGAACTTTGTAGGCAGTGGAGAGCCATACTTTACACGCGTGGGTTTTAGGATCAGGTGCAGGGGAATAAAGCTACCGCAAATATAACATGTGGATTGCAGTTCGCGTGACAGCACTAAATATCAAGTCTAGTATTTTATGAAGTTTAGTCATAAAACCTAACGCCTGAGACGCTCAGTCGACGACCATACACAGCGCGCCTGCTCTATGGGGCAGACAACCCGGACATTTGACCGGGGCTCCAAAATTTAAGGGACGCCGGTTTGGCTGTAAGTGTGAAAAAAATATTGATATTTTAACATGCATATACTACTTCTATGAACAGAATAGCATTAGCACGCGAGCAGAGCGCTGCTTCAGCTTGTGTTTGAACATGCATACATTTGCTTATTACTCACCTCTAATTATAAAAGAGCGGTTTCATTACACAATGGCATTATTCTTGCTATTACGTCGGTAGTGATAAAAATTGTAAGTTCATAAACACATTTACCTTTATTAAAAAAATATATATATATATTCTTAAGAGATGACAATTTGCCTTTTTGTCCGGGGCGACGTAACCGTACAAGGAAGCAGGCTCAGGAATAAAATCTCTGATGATTCCCCCCTCCCCCCAAGTTCTAACTAAAATTAATTTTTCTGTAAAAATGTTTAAATAAAAGGGATATGTGTGATGCAGTTTAAAGGAATATCCTTGGAAATATATACTAAAAATGACAATCTGATGTGTGTACGGCAATGACCAGGTTTGCACTGAAAAATGCTTTCAAATATATCTTAATATTAACAGAGACATTTTCCGTGGTAGCCTGCTTCATTTTGTGGTCATCGACCGGTTTCGGTCAACAATGTGTAAAACTGAATTTGGTCTGTGCAAGTCTATGTTGTCACACTGTCTAAAAAACGCATCCTGAAGATGGGCGAACGCCCGAAACCGGTTGATGACCACAAAATGAAGCAGGCTACCACGGAAAATGTCTGATTTTTTCTAGCTCTGCGGAATCAACCACCATATCTTAATATTATAGTGATGGTAAAACCATTTATACTACAGTATTAAAGTGGCACTTTAGAGGAAAGCTTAATGTTGCAGTATCCAAAATCTGCAACAAGAAAACAAAACGCAGCAGAAAAACAATTTTTTCGTATTCAACATTCAAGATAAATAATAAATATTGTTACGAATTTGAATATTAGAAGTCATGATGTTACCATTTTTTTTTTTTTTTTTTTTTTGACAAATGATTCTTTAGTAACAAAATAAAATAAATTTTTTTTTCAGCGCCAAGTATATTATGAATTCAAATTTAAAAAATCTGGTGTGATACACTCACACAACTTTCTCTTACTCACTCTTAGTTTTCAAAAATTTTAATTGACAAATTGTATAGTTAATGCAGCAAATTTAATGAAATATGTCGGTGTTTTCAATGGAGAAAAGAGCAAAAATTTAAAAAAAACTGTTCAGTAAAAGCACACATCCGGTTTACTAATTTTCTTGAATCTCGTAATTTCAGCCATCTATTTATTTCTAACTAATTATGTTTGGATTATAGAATTGTATAATCAACTAGGATAGCACTTTGATGAAAATCTAACCCCACCCCTCCCCTAAAAGTGCCCTTAAAAGAATTTTTCCAGAGAAATGTTTTAGATAAAAGTTGTAGATCTTTGCATGTTTAGTTTATATACGAAGTTTCAAAAAAATCATCGGAGCCATTTTTGGGAAAATTGCGAAAAAGTGAATAAATCATTTAGTAAAGTGGTAAAGTAATTGCACTTCCGGTCATCCGATTTTTTCCAAACTCGGAATTTCAATAACATATTTAATTCTAATTAAAATTATTTAGATGACAGAATTTTCTAATAAACTGAAATAGCACTTTATATAGAAACATAACCCCCCCTCCCCCAAAAGTGCCCTTCACTGCATTTTCCCGGAGAAATGTTTCAAATAAAAGTTGTAGCTCTTTGTATGTGTGGTTGATTTTTAAAGTTTAAAGAAAATCGTCGGAGCCATTTTTGAGAAAATCGCAAAAAAGTAAAAAATCCAACTAGTAAAGTTGTACTTCCGGTTGAGGAATTTAGACAGATAACGTAGTGTCAGATCCCACAGTGATACCTAAACGGAATATCAAGTTTCAACTTTCTACTGTTTTTCGTTTTTGAGCTATGCTGTTCACATACATACATACACACACACACACACACGGACACACGGACACACACACACAGACCATTTGCTAAAAACCACTTTTTTGGACTCAGCACCATCAAAACGGATATTTCCTGTGTGAAACCTCGATATCGAAAAATTTGGACCCGATTACAATACTTCCTCTTACTAGGAGTAAGAGAAAGTAAAAAGATCTAGTGTAATTTGGAGAAGCATTTATAATTGCAGGAGATGACGAGGAGCGGTCAATAAAACTACACTTTTTTTAAAATTATTCATTAAATTTATTGGCTTCTTCAGGAATCTGTTCAACAATAAAAAAAAAAAAAAATATCTTAATAATAATAATAATAAATAAGTATTGAGACTAATATTCATTTGAATTGTTTATACTGAACAGTTCTACAAATAGGTCTTTGGCTCTGCATTGGGTAGCAGTCTTTGATCAGTTTTGGCTGACATCATGACTCAATTAATTGAACATTCACTAGTAAAATTACCTTTTAGAAATACCCCTTTCTTCTTCAAATATCTTGACGATTGTCTAACTGCTTTTCCTAACACTCAGATTTCCACAATCCTTAATATCTTCAATTATGAAATTGAAAATGATAATAAAATCAATTTTCTTTGTATGACCATTATCCGTACTCTCTTGTAACTAATTGGTTCATGAAATCCATTCTATATGACCGCTTCCAATAATTCCATTCTCACCATCCTTATCTTCAAAAAATAAACTTCATCCGTTCCTTTATTAGGCGTGTATTATCTCTTAGTCATCCCAAAAAACAATCCATGACAAAAACAAATTATTATTTACCACCATATTTAAAAATACTAGCTATTCTACCCATATTATACAAAATATCCTTACAGAAGTCACTAATCACTTTACTCCAACAACACCAGCCATAACTAGATTACAGTCTCCTACATAATTCTCACAATCACCTAGCACTTATGTCTCCATTCCTTACATTAAAAATTTATCGGAAAAAATTGCAAAAATCTTTCGGACTTACAACATCTCTGTGGCACACAAAAGTTCCAATATTTGTCAAAAAATTTCACTAGACTTAAAGACACGACACCTATTACTCTACGTTCAGATTTAATTTACAGAATTGATTGTAAACAATGCCCAGCCACATACATTGGACAGATTCACAGTATTTAAAAGAAAAAGACTATACCAAATATTATACATTGCATAATTGAAAAACACAACACACGACTACCGCCCTCACACGATATCATATTGATTTCAACCACAATTTTGACTAGGACAACCCCACAATTTTCGCGACCAACACTAACAAGAAAAAAAAGAAACATTTTAGAAATGATAAACATTAAAAAACACAGAACTTCTATCAATTATAGAACGGACACAAATAACTTATCTCATCTACAACAGTAGCTTAAACTCTTGTCCTGGAAATTCCCATCCTTCATAAGACGTTAAGTTTATATAGAATAAGTTATGTATATAAGTGTTATACATATATATATAAATATATATAAGTTATGTATATTTGAACGTGCATATGAAGAAGTATATGAATAAGTTAAGTTTATAAGACTAAGTTTTTCTTTCCATCTCCCATTCCCCAACACTACCTTTTAATAACCTCTTCATCTACTAGTTACATTCATTTTGGATGATGTAATTCAGTACATAAGCAACTCTTTCTGTCAAGTTTAGTTTAGTTTTTTTTTTTCTTTGTTTAGTGTGTTGAATGAAATTCTGAGTAATCCCTTTTATACCGTTTTTTATTTTTGTAAGTGATCTAAAACAAAAAAATTGTTTGTTTTCAGTTATTTAATAATTGTCTCAATACTATTCTTAATTATTATTATTATTATTTTGATTGTTGCAGAGATCCCTGAAGAAGACATAAAATTTGATCGAAACGACAAATAATTTTAAAAAAGTATATTTTTATTGATCGCTCCTTGTGATCCCCTGCAGTTATAATATAACGGTAGAGAATCATTATTATCAAGAAACATTTCTTTTGTATATGATAAATTTCAAGTGAAGGAATTTTTGTAAATTTAAGAAAAGATATTTAAAGTAAAGTAATGCCTATTTTTTCCATCTACCAAATTAGGTGTCGTGGATGGGGCGGAAGCACCTACTTTACTAATAATGTTTTTTAAAATTTAGCAGTTAAAACAAATATAAAATTTAGCAGTTATACGCGGGACTCAAACTGGGGTCCTCCCACTTACAAGTCCATGCTCATAACCACTACACCAACACCCGTCCCTATAGAAGCGACATTTATATGATGCATTTATTTGTAGGCACTGGCTCGGAATAGCGTTTTTTTAGTTTTTAGTGCACAAGAACTTAAATATGGATGATCATCTAGTTCGAATGGCTCATTTTTTTGTATTTTAAGAAACTAGGCAGGACGGAAAGTAATCACCGGTATATATGATTGCTCTGGAAGAATGTGTAGTGAAAGTATGGAGTTTGTCATCATAAGTTTTCAATTGTATATTCTACTTAGAAAAGTGTGTAAATGAATAAATGGAATCTATACGAAACAGTGATCCGAACATGTACGAGTTGGACTAACGTGGGGGGGTTTGTATTGTTTTTTTTCTAACGCCAGATAGACCCGTAAGGGACTTAGGAACGGTAAAAAGAGGTTCGAGGGCGAAGCTTCCGATTAGCTAATATTTATATCAACCTAAATTTACATGCATGCGCCCCTAATTTCGGTTAAATATAAAATGCAAACTAATTGAAAATAAATAGCATAAGATAATATGGTTTAAGTGATGGATATAGTTTTCAAGAAATGCATAAATAGTGTATATCCGGTGAAACTCAATAAATTGCACAAATTTGGCATACGCAATATTTTTACTCTGTAACAATAAAAAGAATAAAAACCAATCGATACAAAAAAAAAAAACACTGCACCGGCATGAAGAGGTTCGCAGTAAAAAAAAAAAAAATACTATTGATGGGACATCATAACGGGAAGTTTCTGTATCGGGAGGTTACATCACTCTTATCAATAGAAAACTGAAGGAGAAATGGAGACAGAGATGGTGGCTTTGATAATAAGTTAGGAGAGATTAGGTATGATGTAAGCAGATGGAACTCTTCTTTTCAGATTAAACGTCGAGCAGGTGATATTGACTTGCGGATCCCCTCCAATTTGTCAATCCTGTAGGATTATGCTTAACAAACCATATTCTTACTAGTTGTTTTACTTACGACTTATTTAGATCTTCATACGAATTACCACATAATAGTACTGCATGATGACTCTGACTACATAATAGTTAGGTATTTGAATTTATATAACCCAATATAAGAAGTTACAATGAAGATTTCACAAAGACTACACCAGGCGATATGATCCTCGTGCCTGTGTTTTTTAAAGAAACGCATATAATGATTACAAGTTAAGAATCTGATGTATTCACCAGATTCAAACTAATTAGTGATTCCTGAAGTTAGCTTTTTAAAAATGTTTTATCTAATGTAAAACATTATTTCCCTACAATTTGAAAAATCATATGATACAATATTGAAAATATAAGGCAACAGAAACAATATTCAAATATCACATGTGCGGGTCATAGTTATTACATAATTATTATTTTAATTATCACCAAACAAACTTAATTCTTCTTATAGAATTTTTATTTTTTCCACAATTCCAAATGAGAAAAGGAGAATTAGCTGGAGAAGGAAAATTTGCTGCACGGTATGGTGAAGGTGGGCAGCTGAAACCTGAAGGTGGTTTCGTCCGTGAATGGAAACGCCCCCGAGAGCCATTTATAGACTGGCATGAATCATTTGGCCGAGCACAAATTGCCTTATTAGATATAATTAATGAAAAACGATATAATAAACAATTAGAAACAAATAGAAAATTCAAACAACATTATCCACATATACTTTATGTTGATGAATTAGTATTTAAAGAAAAACTTTATCTATATAATAAGAAACAGCATAAAGTAGGTATCTTTAGGATATCTGTAAATAGAATGGACCATTTAACAAATTTAGAAGTGTCGGTTGAATCTAAATCTAAATTTAAAAAAGGACATCCAAATACAAGTAAACTTTACAGTTATAGTGTGGTTGATCTAAAATATAGAACTGTTTATGAAATGAGAGAAGAATATGAAGCCGATCGACAACAATCTTTGTTAAGAACTGTAGAATGGAAGAAAGAACCACAATATTATAGAATTACATCGGCTTTTGTAGATAATAATTATAGAACAATTGAAAATGAAAATTATTACAAACCTAAAGCTTTAGCAACAGTAATAACTGAAGGTGCATTCATTATATTATTAAGACAATTAGCGCAAACCAACTTTGTAGGCCTACTAAAATTATATGTGTTATTTATAAATGGTGATCTATGTCTTTGTAATTTGATTGTTCACGATATTGAAACAATTAATTATTTTCAACAACCTATATTTGTAAAAAATGTTCATAAAAACATCAAATGTCCAAATGATAAGATACAATATTCCAGAATATTAATGACAAATGTTGGTCAAATAATTTATCAAGATTGGTCGGATACTGATTTATTTTTAATGCTAGATAGTCGTGCACTATTGTATCAAAATGAAAAACCAATTCTGAATCCAGATAATTTAGTACCATTACGTTATCGTTTCTATGAGCATGCCGATCTATTTTCATATTATACAGATGAATATCATAAAAATTTAATAAAATATAAGGATTATTTCAATGAACATCCAGATGCATTACATTTAATTAGTTTCTTTTTAAAAGAAATTCTATTGAAAAAACCGCATCGTGTTTGTGAATTCGCTACCAATTATTTCTGTGAACTAATTTAAAAAGAAACAAAAAAACGAATTCCAATCATTCCTTCATTATTTTTAATTAAAACCATAAATAGAAAAACTGGTAAATGCAAAACAATGGAATAAATAATGAATATTGTAAGTCAAAACAAAAATAAAATTTGATAATGCGAATAAAAATTCTGATTAAAATTGGAGAACCTTGGGTTTTTTATTATTATTTCCTAATTTCTTTAAACTTCAAGGTGAACCAAATTATTAATGCAGATTTTCATACACAATAAGATTCTAATTTTAATTTCCAAAATTATTAAACCTTCTAAGTACTGTAAAAAACTGATTTAAATACATACTAATGCGGTAAATTGTTTCTAATTTAAACTAAAACTAAAAGAAGTAAATGTAATTCTCACGTAATTCTAACTGTAGAGTTGAAAAAATTTTCGAGGACACTATGCGTCCAATAAAAACGGAAATGTCCATTTCTATTATTTGAATTACTTTTAAACAGAAGAAAGCAACTATTTAACAAGAACACTTAGTTTTTCAAAATTAATAAGAACTTCAACTTCATATGCACAGATATCGGAACAGCGCACTTAGTTATCCATTAACAGTTAAATGTAACGGATCAGCTGCTTGATTTGAACACACACTTAGTTCCTTAAAGTGCCACATAGCTTAAAGCACTTTGTAAATATGTATATATTTGACAATAAATATTTTGACCTAAAAAAATAAGTGCCACAATAATTTTTATGGTTAAATAAAGAATTAAGTAAATATATGTATGTTCTCTGTAGTAGTTTTATGAAAAGACCCACTTACCAAATTATATTATACCAGTATTCGATTTTAAATATACGTACTTTTGTTTCTTACCTTCATGACTATTCATGGAAAGACATTGCTTGAAGAATAGATTCAATTCAATAAAACAATTTTCTGACAACTCACCTTGTTAGGAGCAAGAAAAAATTTATTAAGGGATTAGCTCAGGGATAGTGCACTGGATTAGCAACGCGAAGGTCCCGGGTTCGACCCAGCTGCCCTTAGATTTTCTCTTCCTAGATGCCTCTACAGCTCACTGAATGACCGCTAATGGACAATACTGTCTGTAGCTACAGAATGCTGCTCGGAGGCCGGCAATGCAGTGAGAAGGCTCCTCCAGGGTGCACAAAGATATTTGATTCGTAGTGCAATAATTCCTTATAACAATCTATATACTATAATTAATATTTTGCTAAATTAAATTTAAATATGTCATTAAATTTTCTAGAGGAATACCGAACAGCAGGTTAACAATAGCCAAATTAAATGGAGTTTCGGAGGAATAATATAATAAATAAGTTTAATAACTAATAAAATGCCATAGTTCGGGATTTACCTATTATGGAAAAATCAATGCCAAGCAAATATTGTTGTTTACATTAATTGATTGAGACGTTCGACAAGTGCATTACCAGGTTACATATTAAAAACTATTAGGATGCAGGATCATCTGAGTAGGGAATAAAGAAGTAATAAATGGAAAAGGCTTGGAATTTTAAGAAAAAATTAGTAAAAAAAAGATTATTTCTTAAATTTTAGTTATGAATAGAAACAGTTCATAATACAACTTTTGTAAACCTCTGGAATTAGAAATAATGATGAATTAAAATTTAATTAAAGTATGAAGAAGAAATATTATAATTTAAAAAGTTGTATTGTAGTACCATTATGATGATTGGAGTAAAAATAACTAAAGTTCCCATTAGTGAAGGACAGACATTTCCTCAGAAACCTTCTTTCCACTTTAGCGAGAATTTTGAATTCGAGAAAAACTTTTTAAATGGATCTTTGTCAATAATTTTTTTTTGTCATTGATAGGTGTGTCTGTCAAATATTTATATAATATTGTTAGAATGAAGTAACAAAATAAAACTGATCTGAAAATTTATATGAAAACTGAATATAAACACAAATATAATAACTGTAAGACAAATATAATAATGACAAAAAATAGTTCAAGAGATTTTTTATGATTAGTTCACAAAAAAGGGGCTCATAGGAAAAAATCTTGATTTTGAGAAAACGTACATTGAATGTTACTTATTTTTGAGTCTCTGTTATTGTCACTGCAACCATAGTTTTTTTAAATACTATAGTTTTGGTTGAGTTTGTAGCTCATTTAACATAATTTTTATGCGTAAAATCAGATTAGATTTAAAAAAAAAATGCAAATGTAATAATACTAACATTATAGGCCTTTTTTATGCAGAACTATATTTTAAATAATTCTGTGAACAACAGTAATTAAATTCTGTGTTCTGAAGCTTTACCTTTCAGTTTCCGTTTCATATAGCCTTCTTCACTCGCAATATTTTCATCATTATTTGTTAACAGACTGAAACAGTGCAATAACAAACAGTATCACAGCTACTCTGATGATATTCCCACCAAAAAGAAAAACAGCTGATCAAAGAAAAAAATATGCTGCCACGTACAGTTGATCTATTGAAATAAAACTTGGTCAGCAAATCCATGAAGTATGTCCGTCCATTTGAAATGTTCTGTAAAAAAAAGAACTATGGTTTTGTTGGTCCGTTTTCCCCAGACCTCCCCAATTTGTTTTTTAAACTTGTGATACATATGTCGCGTATTTCTACGCGAATTGATAATAGAGGGGACAATTAATTGTGGGAGCCTCCCCTTATTGTATTTGAAATCTGACTAGTCACACGGTTGATCCAGTCATATCTCTTAATATTCTATTTACATGAAAATTCATGCTATTTTTTATTTGTTTTATACTACATTACAATAAGTGCCTTCACAATACTGCATTGATTAAAGGATCATCTTGTCTAACATCTGATCTAGTAAGCAGCGCTTAATGGGGCTGTACTTACTCTCATTGAATTTAGTTGTGTTTCAAGTGCTACGGCTAACATTACTAGAGGTCATTTTGCTCCTGGCCACTGACGCTATCTTGTATATACTACAGCACATGCTTCTTCCTCCATCGGAACTCAACTTTATTGCAGCTCCAAGCAGCTAATTCTTACAACTGAATCTAATTTTATTGAAGATATCTCGTCACGAACACCTTCAAGAGGAGTTATTGCAACTTCGCAATGAATTCTTTATCAGGTTGGAACGCCTAGGTTGGTATGTGATAACATTTATTTGGGCCTTTCCCATCCTAATTTCCTCTAATTATTCATTATTATTATTATTGTCAATGTCTACTTTAACATTCTTACTTCACTGGCTGAGGACTTGGAAACCTTAAAGAAACATTTTACAATATTGCATACATTACTGTAATCATCAACTCATTTGGAACGATCCAATTTGCATCACAGACAACTTCAAGCGCAGTGTGATTAATTATTTAATCTTTTATATTAACTTATTTAAGGAACTAATACCAGTTGAATTTAATAGCTGAATAACACAGCCTTACTCAACAGTGTGGCCGGTCAGATATAGCACTTTGATCTCATTTCTCCTATCCTGGGAATCTTCACATCCAGGTATTTCTTTTGGTTAATTAAACTCTTTTTGCATGTGCTACATTACCTTCTGCCAGCCAGCACCTATTTCAAGGGTATATCACTTTATCATATGATTTTAATTGGAGTTGTTCAACTTGTTACAAGACATTGTGGCAGTTTACACACATTATTTTTTTTTTTGTAGTTTATTTTCTTTTATTAACATTGCTCTATTCTTTGTTTAGAGTTGGTCCGATCATTGATTAGAAGCTGGATCATGGGGCTTGTTCTCGCATCCAAGCTTCAGACGCCAGTACCTAGGATTTGCATGTGATCTACATCACTATCCAGGCCATTACCAGTGCGTTGAACAACAACGTTGCCCGCTGATGACCAGGAATCGGGTTATCACTGTAATTTATGTGTAGTGACGGAAATTAATGTACAGTTCAAAAGAACTTATTCTTATTACCCCGTCCCTGAATCCCAATCTTTAGCAAGTGGAATAATTCCCAGTAAATATTCCACAACATATTTTATGGTCACGGATCGTTTGAATCATTTATTTGTAATACTGCCCCTCGAGCCGTGATCAACAGTATCTCCAAGTCCAATCATACATGCAAACCTCTCGTACTTAGTTCTTTAGTATATATATCTAAAGCCTTTGGTAGGTATATCTGGTGGCATGTCCTCCATTAGGAGTGTGTTACACTTTCAACAAATCGCTCTTCAACGCTTCTGCGAATAAAGTGGTGTCGAATTGTTAGGTCTTTGATTCTACCATGAAAAATAGTATTCTTGGCAAGTTTAATGGGTCGCTCCATTGCTGTTATTAAACATTACTATATTGGCAGATTCTCTCATACCTAGTTCTTGGAGTAAAATGGAGGTATCGAGTATGAGATGATAAGCTAATCCCAGGGACCGCCCACCCAGTGTGCCTTACAAAAAAAAAAAAATGCTAACCAGGAAGAAACAAAAATAAAAGTCTTAACTTGTGATATTAGAATGCCGAAGACATGTTGATTTACCCAATACAGAATTGATTTTTTAAAGGTTCGTTCTATTTGGTATATTATTATAGTCGAAGTAAACCTATCGTTGAGAACTGTAATATCTATAATAATATAAAATTAAGAGAATACCAACAGATTTTTTGTTTTTGGATGGCATTATATGCCTGAAAATTCACAATAAATAACTTGACGTTTTTTCTTTAGGTTTATTTTTTTTATCTATTCCGGATAACATAATTACAATTATGTCTGAAGAAAATTTAAAATAAAAAAGTAAATCATAGAAAGTAATTTAAAAAACCAATACTTTGTGATCAATATATTCCATTATGTTATATTGTTAAAATAAGGTTTGTGAGGAGAATCAGATATTTAAATTTTTTATATTTTAGGATAAATTCGTGACAAATAACTCCTCCTTTTTTTAAACTATATTATATATTATACATATATTATATATATATATGTACATTTTCGTGTAATTTATTTATTTATTAAAATTGTATTGTTTTTTTTCATACTTATCCCAATAAGCAGTGTATTATTATTATTATTATTATTATACATTTTGTACGTTTTATTAAATATATTATTTACAGTTATAAACAATGATGTTTTTATTTTGAAAAACATTCTTTAATTCTTCTTTTATTGAACTATAAATTTACATTTATCCTAGAAATGGTTTTTAACAGTAAAAATTATTTCTGAATATAAAATAAATATGATACACAAATTATCATTAATAGAGAATAATTATAACCATAAGGTATTAAAACACTTTTTTACATCACATATTTTTCGCTTAGCGTATCACTTTTATAATATATATAAAGTAACTTGTTTGAATTTTAAATTAATGCTTGCAATATTTTCAAAATTTATCAGCTACTCAAAAAAAAAAAGAAAAAGAAAAAAAAGAGTAAATAATACAAAACAAGCACTTGTTGTTTTGAGCAACATTTTTTCGTTAATAAGAATAAAAATTTAGTTAGAAGGAGAATGAATGATTTTGATGAACAACTTATCTGGAGAATTTACATTGGTTAACAAGTTTGGATTCTTCATCTTCTTTATAAGTAGAATGGAATTTTTGTATAAGGAAGTTGCGAAAATTTCAAAAATGATAGAATACATAATATTGTAGTTATTTTTCAGCCAATCGTTCTATAATGTCTTACTGTTTGAAAACAATTAAAATTTCATAAAACGGCTAAATAATATTTTGTCCTATTTTTTTTTTTTCAATTATTTATTATTGAACACAAAAGCAGCTAAACATTCTCATTTATCTTGGCTTTAATAAAGGTAAGGTAAAAATAACAAATTTTTATTATTATTTCCTGATGCGCAGTGATTGTTCTCCAAATTAATCCTTGATACAATAGGATTTCTTATGAATTTGCATAAAAAGGAATATGAACAAATTTAAAAAATCGTTTTTTTTTTTTAACATCAAGGTACCTAATTAAATTCTTGCTTTCCCAAGCTTAACTTATTGATGAAAATATAATAAAACAACTATGTCAAAATGAAAATTGCCCTGATCTTTTCTTTATGATACTGCTGATAATCTGATTAAACAGCAGCTAGTAATCATTCAAACTTTTAAAAAAGGTTCATAGTAATCTAATTTATTATTAATTGTTTACAATTAATTGTCACTGCATTGCATGGAATGTGATTTAAATTTGAAAGTGAGGACAACTATTGTGATTCCACCGACTATGAATTTTACGAACTATCGTATAGAAAAGTATGTTACAGCGTTACATGGAATGAAAATTAATAACAAAATGAAAAGTTTGTCACATACAATTCAAAATCAATCAAAAAAAAAATCTGTAATAAGTAAAATATACCTTCTTTTTTTTTTAAATTCTAGGCGGGGGAAAAAGCAAAATAACACCATCTTTATAGAGACTGATATGAAAATTATTGTTATCATTCATATATACTTGAAACAGAACCTTGCTCAAAGAAGATTATAACATCAATTTGCATTCAATGCAAAAAAAAATTATCAGATATAATTTTGTTTATTTGTTCTGGTGTAAATTTTATTTAATTAAATAAAAATATATCCTTCCACAGAAATATATTAAGGAAATGGCTCAGTCTCTAAAGGAAAATGAAAATTCATACTATCCATAAGATCTCAAGGTTGAATATAATAACACTTGTTATTTTACATAATTTTCTTTTTTGCTTAGTATCTTTATATTATATAGTTTCTTCAATTTTAAATGAACCTTGCATTATTTTCAGAACTTAGCAGCAACCATTTTTTAAAGCAAAAAAAAAAAATAAGATATAAAAAAAATGATCAAATAACATAATTCTCTGTTGATGGATTTACATATAAGCAGGTGTTCAGTTTGTAAAAAAAAAAAAAGAAAATGCTAGATTACTTAACTGCTAAGAAGGTTCTAAGACCATTCAAACTTTCAATTTAAACCCTCTCGACAGGTAAGAAAAATCTCTAAAAGTGAGCTCACAATCCTTCCATTTTTTATAATAATTATCCAATCTTTGCTTACAATAACAGAATGATTTCCATTCAAAAATGGTCACACTGAAAAATGTAGATGTTTGTTTTAGAAAGTTCTCAAAAGTGGGTGCCCAAGACAACTTGTCTGTGGTCTTTAACTATGGTAAAAAGAGGATCGGTTATTCGGCTTTCAACCCCCTCCCCCTTTAGCACTCACTTGTTTCGAGTCCTACCTTTTTAATCAGACTTAATATCACCTGCCTTGGGCCTTGCAGTGAATGTGTTTTTTGAACCTGAAGTAAGCCTGCTAACTCCATTGTGATCCTAAGACTTTACAAGAAAGCTATTAACAAATTTGTTTTCATTGGAGAGTTGGTGAGTTCCAGAAATTTGTTTAAGCAACAGTCATTGAAGGAAAGTAAGGGATTCTTCTTAACCAGGCATAACTCTTATGCCCTCTCTGAATAACCACATGCACCCAAACGAACAAGACCAACTTTTGATTCCCAATGCTCGTCAGAATAC
>JAAEAF010009722.1:0-19340 GCA_011037195.1 Triatoma infestans
CGCTGTAGCTCAGTCTGATTTTTAGGAAATTAAACAAAAGTATTACAGTTAACATAGATTCAGCAAGAAAACACATCATTCAATTTAATACCCTACTTTGCGTTGCTGTGAACTGAAAGGAAAGAAAGAAAAAATGTTTTTAACTGAAAGTCTTTTTTTATTGTAAAGCTAGTGAATGGACTACATTTTTTGTTTGTCCGTTTGCTGCATAAACATAAAGATCAGATGGATGCGACATATAATTGCCCATGAGAGAAGCATTCGTTTTCTAAATTCAAACCGCACATTGCAAAGTTTGTCCTTGCGCTTTATTGATAGTCATGGCAACGCAAGGCTTATTGGAAAATGAAGTCGTTTGAACTCGAACGGCATATCTGTCTGAATGAGTGTATTCGTGGAAGTAGTATGTACTCACCTTTATGAGGTCCAATGAGAATTGTTGCTTCAATTAGATCAATTTTTCAACTACTAATTGCATAACTTTGGCAGATTGATGTTTCGGAGTAATATAATTGGCATTCCAATTTTCAAATTTAGAATGTGAGGCGGTAATCCAGAAACATCGAGTAAATAAAGAAATTTCGTTGGAAAATTGCTTTTTCCTGTTTCTGGATTTGTAGGAGCAGTGCCATTACCGAGTTCGAGTAATTTGTCTTGAAAGTATGGCAGCTGTTGGATCGTTTTGAAGTTGAACTTATATTCGTTGTTAAATGAATTTTGTTTACTGTGCTCCAAAAAGTTGAATATTTCAAGCAGGCATGCAATTCATCAGCTGGTGTTGAGCGAGGTATCACTGGAAGCGTTTGCCTGAAGATACCGGATAGTAATACCAATGCTACCCCAAATGGAACCTGATTATTTCGCAAGTCTTTCAATGTATGGTCTAATGCTTCCAATGACATCTTATGAGCCATTGTACACGCATCCCATACAATGATTTTGCCCGCCCGAAGAACCTTTCCCATTCCTGATGTTTTAGAAATGTTACATGTTGGGTTTTCTGTGAAGTGCATGTTTAGTGACAGTTTAAGAGCTGAATGCGCTGTTCTACCTCCTTCCATCAACGTAGCAGCAATACCTGAAGAAGCAAGTGCTAACGCAATATGGACGTTATTATAAAGTCCGTTTCCGTGGGAACTTCGGAATAGAAGTACTTATACATAGTTGAGAAAGAGGTTCAGAGAGCGCGCCACCATCGCAACGCGTCTGAGTCTGTCTATTCCTGCCAACCTCGCGAAACGCTCGGAATTTCCCGTTTCCGTGGGAACTTTGCAGTAAAAAGTATATATAAACACTCTTATATAGAAATGTAACGTTGTGTAAAAATTTCAAGTGAATCCATCGACTACTTTTCCAGTTTTGCGGCCAAAAACATACGGATGCTGAATTTTTATATATATAGATTATACCAAATGGACTAACAAGTTATAAAACCCAAAAAAACTGAAAGCCTAAAAGGGCTTTCTCGATAAATGATGATTTAGGCCTATATATGTTGTTGATCCATCAAACTGAAATAAATAATAAAACTCTATTATATTTGTGATTTCTAATTAATTTTCCCACACTTTATTTTCAGGTTATCAAATAAAAAGAAAATTATTGTATTTGTTTATGTTGTAACATATTTATAATGAGTCATTGAAGTAATTAAGCGATTAGAACGTTTCAGGCGCCGCTACTCTGTACACCTATGTAAAAAAAAAAAAAAAAAAAAATCCCTTCCATTAACACACTTACACAAACATAATCATAATATATAAACATACATTTTCTCTGCAATTTATTATTATACCATTTCAAAACAATTATTAGTAATTCTTAGAAGTTAAAGAAAAATTAATTCATTTTACTTTACCTGACCCATAATATGCAATTAGTATCATTATTATTAGTTTACGTAATTATTGGTGTTTACAATTTTTTTTTCAAATATATATTTTTATAGTGAATTAATTTTTTTTTATTTTTTATTTTATTTTT
Organism: Triatoma infestans; assembly: GCA_011037195.1. Lineage (NCBI taxonomy): Eukaryota > Metazoa > Arthropoda > Insecta > Hemiptera > Reduviidae > Triatoma > Triatoma infestans. Next base: position 1,984 of record JAAEAF010009722.1, read on the forward strand.
TTTTATTTGCAGAAAATTAGCATGGCCGGCCAAAAGTCTCCGAGAACTTCTTTTTTTTTTAAAGAAGCAGAATATGATTTTTTAATTTGATTTAATTAGATCTGATTTTAGGCTTTCATTTCTTAATACTGACGATTGCATTCGTCTGTTTATATTAATTTTATACAAAACCCAAATATACATTAGGTTTCTTTATGGTTAATTTAAATCTTAAATCCTTTTTTCTTATGACTTTTATATTAGTAAAAGATGCTATTTTTCAAACTCAATGGGATCTTATAACTTTTATTTCCAATGAGAATTTAATTTCCAAAAATTTGACATGATGTAATATTTCCTTTTCATCACAGCCATATGGAGTAAGTAAAAATAGCAACAATTTCAAAAATTATTGCCATAACATATAGTTAATAAAAATTTTGTAAAATAACCCGAAATGTATGACTATATTAATACAAGATATGTGACATCACATATTTAGATATTTCTCAGACCCCGCATCTGCATTGTCCTTCTTGGAATTGATCAATAATTATTGGAATTCTGATACATTTTTTTTTTTTTTTTTGTCATCGTAACAATACCGTTTTATATATTAACTAGTTATGGTTTATATAAATTATGAATCATATTGTTATTAATGTATAAAGTGTGGATGATTTCTAGGAATAATTCTAGACGAGTTATAGGCATTTGAGTCAGTCAGTCAGAAACAATACACATATACACACACACACACACAGTTTAATATCTTCTGTTAGTGAGTCTTTGTTTATGTGTGTAAGTAGAATAGAGATTATTTAAATGATAATGATACGGATGAGATTATGAGTGATGCAAAATGAGAGTAGTGAGTAAAAGATAGACCATGCGGTGCGGGGAAAGAGAACTAGTTAGTGGTGAGTCAACATGTCACTTAGTAATGTTTAGAAAAACCGCTAGGTGTAATTTTGCAAGCAGGCAAAAGTTTATGAGAACATATTAAACTGGTGTAAGATTAAATAGAATAAAAAAAAAAAATAAATAAAATGTAAAGAAAGAGACTTAGCAGTTATCAACAACTAATCTGGACTATTCCCGGCCATCTTGATAACATCAATATGTTCCAGTCATTCTCTCTCTCCTTCCAAAGATCATTCTCTTTTACTCTCTCTAAATGTAATGTACAAACAACGTCGCCACTTTTATCACAAACTGTGTATCACAGCGACACGGATTGTCCAAATACACACAAAACTTTTATTTTTCTTGCAATGTTTCCAAGTAAAAATCCATGGGTATTTTGTTTTGCATCATTTGGAACTGAATTCCAAGACAAAATCTTGCATTTTTTAATATAATTATTAATACTCATTACTTATCAATTGTTTATCAAATAATTTATGTTTTGTATCTTTTAGTATTTAATAAATAATAATATTATTTTAAAATAAATACCGTTAACTGTAAGCAGTAACGATAAATAATGGAAATAAGGCGTTAACAAAATTCAGCTTATTCCTAATAAGTATACAAAATGTAAAAAATGCCACTTTTAAAACACGATTTAAATTTGTTTGGATTATGAAAAGAAGTTTTCTCCAAAAAAAAATTAAGAACTGAATTATAAATAATAACAAAGCACAGGGAAGGAAATAGCTAAGTGGTTAGCGTACTGGACTCCCACGCGGAGGACTCGGGTTCGAGCCCAGCTGTGCCTGAATTAGTTTTTTCTTCCTAGGACACTGGACAGTGTTGTCAGTAACGAGAGAATACTGCCCGGAGGCCGACAGTGCACTGAAAAGGCTCCGGGCGCCAATGACCATAGATGTTGCCGCGCCTTAAATTAAAAAAAATAATGATTATAATAAAGCGCATAACACTATGTAAAGGAAGATTAATAATAATAAAATAACGTTTAAGGCGCGTTCTCACTAGTCAAGTTTAATTGACAGATTTTAGTTGATCAACAGAAGTTGAATGAAAAACTAGTGAGAACCTTTTCTTTCAATAAAGTTGATCAACTTTTTAGTGGATCAACAAAAGTTTGACCGAGTCAAACTTTATCGTTCAAGTATGACGCATCTTTCAGTTGAACCCGCCATCTTTCAGTATTGACAGGTGTGAACCTCCGAATCGCCCAATTGGCCTCTCAGTTTGCTTTCAACTCATAGAGTGCTTCGTGTCGTTATTGAAACGGTTTGATCGATTTCAGTTGAAACATATGAACCAAAACTGATTCAAGTCGCATTCAACTTTTGTTGAACACTAAACTGACTCGTGAGTAAAGCGCCTTATAATAAAAAAACATTGCCTGATTTCAAAACTAATCTTATTTAACAGGGGTGTTTGAAGTAGGGATCAGCATTGACTATGAGGGTCCCAAGTTCGAATCCTGCGTAATAGTAAAGTACTAGTTAAAAAAAAAATGGTAATAGTAAGTATGTGCTTCCACCCGAGTCCATGACACCTAATTTGGTAGCTGGATGTTAGGCAAGACCTAACATCGCTACCAAGAAAATAAGCTTTCTTTTTACCGAAAAATTTTAATCGGCATGGAATAATCTGTTTGGCAGAGTGGGCTAAAGACTTAAGTGAACAGTAAGTTAACTGCAAAGATAACATAAAAATAAGAAACCCAAAATAATAATAACCTCATAGCTCTGTATTTTAAGTAAATTAAAACAGTTATTTGAAATTAATTTCGAAAAAGCTAGTCGAAATGTAGATTATTAAGATTTACATAAAATATCAATACTAATTAAACTCATTTAATATATTAATTTTCTTTAATCAGACCATCTATTTAGTTCAACAGTTTAAGGAATATCTGGGGCACTGGACACCGGAAAAAGAGCCAATAATATTGCTGCTGCTATGAATTTTTTGCTCACGGCTGGCTCTTCATGCTGGGATATGAAGTTCTGTCTCAGCCTCCATATTCCCAGATTTGTTTTCCGACAGATTGTAATTTGTTTAGCTTTTGTAATAGAGAAAAAATTTTGTCGGAAAACATTATTACTAAATCTGTGTTTACTGCGAGTTCATCGGCTGAGTCAAGGACCCGGGCAGATTGTGGGAAAAGCTAGGTGCTTTTTAAGCTTTGAATTAAAGAAAGGGAAATTAAAGAAAATTTTTACCAGATTTTTTTTTATCTATATTTATATATTTGTTTGAATAATAAGGTGCCCGGTCCGGTACTTAAATCAGCCTAGAATTTTAAATATGGTGAAGAAAAAGTCTTGATTCATCTTACTCGATTTTATAATCAAATAGTGCAGTGACCTAATGACGGCTGAGATGAAATTAGGGTATTTGATCCCTATAAATAAATAAAAAAACGCATAAAAGATTTACAGCAATTTATAGAGGAAGAATTCAGAATAGTTAGAAGAAGAATTCAGTGGATCCAAAAATTCAAAGTTGTTCCATAGCCGGTGTCTTCACGCATTGGTCTTTGGAGCGAGAATTAAGGGTTCGATTCCCGAGAGGGCAAAGTCGGTGTTGACACAGCATCGTGAGAAACAGTGAGAAGCGCACCTAGGTAGCGAAGGCCGGAACTGAAAGGCAGGGAACAGCGGCGTCCCCCCCAATACAAATGGTCGTCTGGGAAGCCTTGGCCCTTCAGGCTGTTGCGTCATAGGATTTTATTTTTTGTCATTTCCGGAAGTTCCCTGAAGAGGCTCAATGGATTGAATCAAGAATACACAAAAAGATATTTTAACTCATAGTCTCTGGATATTTCCAAAATGTTATTTATAATTCATTAATAAATCTTAAAATTCTTTAGGAAAAAAAAAAAATTAGGTCATGAGGTGATTCAGTATTTACTTTAAGTGAAGGGAGAATCATAACATAAATATTTTCATAGTACTACAATCACATAATAACATCTTAATATTAAAGATAAAATACCAACAGTTATCAGAGTGAAAACTGATTTTGTACAGTCATTATTTCAACATTTTTGTTTATATTAATGCAAAATCTTAGAGCGGTGAATAGTGTGAATACATCAAGTCTTTTTTTTTTTTATATTCAATTATAATGTAACATTTGTTTGTAGATTGCTAATAATCGGTGATGACATGCTCATATAAATAGTATGTTAATTAAAAGTTTATCTATTTAAAGTTATAAGAGATTGAACAAGCACTTGAGTTTCCGGGTTAAGATCGCGTCAGTGATTTGCTAAAAACCGATGTTTCACTTATGTTGCAATGAGCTTTTTCAGTGTCGTTACACCTTGAAAGTTAATAAGGCAAATTTTCAAGGTGTAACGGACCCTGAAGAGTCTCATTGCAACATGGACAAAACCGTCGGTTTTTTGCAAACCACTAACGCAGTTTCAACCGGAAAACTCAAGTGCTTTTCATGAAAATAGCTGTGGAAACCTAAAAGTTGGGTTTTAAGAGATTTTCATATTATTGCCCCTTACTTTTGTGTATAATGAAATATTGCTTTTCTAATTTCAGGTTTCTAGACTATTGTCTATTGTTTTGTCTATTGAGCATTAAAAAAGATTTCCTTGGTATACCAAAGTTCATCTGAAGATCTAGAAGTTTTATTTGTATCTTTTTTTTTTTAGACCTACCTTTAAACTTCACTGTAAAAGTCTGGTTACACTCTCTTATTGGAGAACTATATTCTGCCAGTGTATTGATAACCATATTCTGTAACAATTCCAATTTTAATAAAATTTGACACCAAATTATCATTAATCATTTTTTTTTTTTTTTAACTTTTTTATTGAACATTTAGAACTGCACGAAATGGTACAATAAGTAAAAAAGATATATATATATATACATATATGTGGCGTGACAGTCGTGAATCGCGGTCATCCAGCGATAGTCAACCGGTCAACAGTGTCTCAGCTGAAGGATTAGGGTGTGATGTTAAGTTTGATGAAATTTATTGTAGCGAGTTTTGGCAAGTTCAGAGATGGAATGGAATGTTGAGATCTGTGTGTATAGTATGATTGCTTACATAAAAGGGAGCGTTTAATAAGCGGTGGAGTGTTTTAGATTGAAGTGTTTGTAGTCTGTTGATGTTGGATCTTTTAGCCGTTCCGTAAAGCTCAAGTCCGTGAGTCCATATTGGTGCAAATAGAGAAGTATATAATTGTCGTTTATTCTGCAGTGTTACTTTTGAGCGTGTATCAAGTAGTCTAGTTAGAAGTTTGTATCGCTGTTTCGCTCAGAACGTTTAAGTCTTGTATGGGGGTTCCAAGTTGGTCTTTTATCTAGGTATAGTCCAAGATACCGCACATGGTTGGCTGATGGGATAGGAGTGTTGTACAAGAAGACAGCTGCAAGAGTTGTTCATTTAAGTGTAAAGATTATGTATTTAGATTTTGTTGGGTTAATTTTTATGCGCCATTTTTGTAGCCAGGGTTCTAGTGAGTGAAGATGAGATTGTAGATAGCGGACAGTAGTTACAGGATCAGCATCTGTAAAGAGAATGACAGTGTCGTCGGGAAAAGTGTAAATGGCAATGTCGAGATTAGAAGGTAAGTCGGCTGTGTAGATTGTGTTGAGGAGAGGAGCTGAGACGCTACCTTGTAGTACCCCAACAAGGATAGGATAGATAGAAGATTGGGAGGAGCCTTGGGTTACTAGCAAGAATCGTTCGGACAGGTAGGAGAAGAGGATGAGATAATAAGTGTTGGGTAGAATAGTCCTAAGTTTCCACAGGAGCCCCTCATGCCATACCCTATCAAAGGCCTGCGAGATGTCCAGTCATTGATCATTAAATTCAAATTAGTGTTGTCTTAATTTTTAACTGATTTAGTACTTTTTAACGTTGAAAATGTTTTATGGTATGGTAGTAATCTGAATGTAACGTAACGTTATAACGTAACGCGACACTTTTATTTTATAGGTTGGAGGTGAATGGAACATTTCAATCCCGAATGAGTGCCGAACGTTTACGGAGACAGTCGAACCAGTTACCTTAATATTATTCCTATCAAAAAACATATATGTTTGAATTAATTATTATTCGACCTTTTTTTGGGAAGGGAGAGATTATCTTTTTATCTGTGTGTAACCAATTTCGAATTCAAACTGTTATTATTACAAAAAAAATGACCATTAACCAATAAATGTTGCGATGATGTAGCCCGAAAACCATAAAACTTTTTCAATGCTTGACATTTTCGTGAAAATCAGCATTTTTTATTTTTTTACTTTCCCTTACTCTGTTAAGAGGAAGCATTGCAATTGTGTCAAAATGTTAAATGCCATTTTCGTCAGAACTTTTTTAAGATCAGAAAAAGTGGTTTTTACTAATTGGTCTGGGATTGTCTGTCTGTGTGTGTGGTCAGCATAACTCAAAAAGCTGAAAATTGCAATAGATCTAAACTTGATATTTCATTTAAGTTCCACCAGTGAATCTGACCCACCCGTAAGGCTTTGTTCAAAAGATCGGTCAATCGGAAGTACCTACTTTTCTTGAATGTATTTTTTTTTTTCAGTTTTTGGCGATTTTCTTTAAACTTGTTATACTAACTACACATATAAAGTGGTGTAATTACTTTCTCTTACTCCTAGTAAGTAATCGTGTCAAATCTTCGATATCAAGTTTTCACCGGAAATATCCGTTTTGAGGTCCTCTGGGTCCAAAGAAGTGCTTTTTAGAAAATAGTGAGTGCGTGGATATATCTGAACAGCATAGCTCAAAAATGAAAAACAGTAGAAAGTTGAAACTTGATATTCCGTTTAGGTATCATCATGGGATCTGACAGTAGGTTATCTGTCAAAATTTCTTATCCGGAAGTACCACTTTATAGTTTGTTTTTTTTTTTTCACTTTTTTGCAATTTTCTGAAAAATGGTTCCGACGATTTTCTTCAAACTTGACACACAATGATTTACAACTTTTATTTAAAACATTTCTCTGGAAAAATTGATTTAAGGGCAGTTATGAGGGAGCGGTGGGGTTAGGTTTTTTTCTAAAGTGTTATTTCAGTTTATTATACAATTCTGTGATCTAAATAATGTTAATTAGAATTAAATGTGTTGTAGAAATTCCGAGTTTGAAAAAATTGTATGACCGGAAGTGCGTTTTTACTGAACTGTATTTTTCAGTTTTATGAAAACGGTTTCAATGATTTTCTGTAAACTAGTAATGTAAAAAAAGTAAAGTAATGCCTATTTTTTCAGGCGGGCTTAACGTCCAACTACCAAATTAGGTGTCGTGGACGGGGGCGGAAGCACCTACTTTACTATTAACATTTTTTTAAACAAACATAAAATTTAGTTATACGCTGGACTCGAACTGGGGCCCTCCCACCTACAAGTCCATGCTCATAACCAATACACCAACACCCGCCCCAACTAGTAATGTGAACTGCACATATAAAGAGCTACAACTTTTATTTGAAATATTTCTCCTGGTGAAGTCATTTAAGGGGGCTTTTGGTGGAGGGGTGGGGTTTTGTTTTCCTGTAAAGTGCTATCATAGTTGATTATTTCAATTCTACCATCCAAACAAAATTAATTAGAAATAAATAGATGGCCAAAATTCCGAGTTTCAAGTAAATTAGTAAACCGGAAGTGAGCTTTTACTGAACAGTTTTTTCAGTTTTCGACGAACTCTAACGAATTTCATCAAATTTGGTACACAAACTCTAAATTTGTCAATTACAATTTTGAAAACTGGAGGAAGAATACGTTGTGTGCGTGTTTCCACACCAGATTTTTTTTTTATTAGAAACATTTTTCCGGCAAAATTCATTTAAAGTGGGGTGTGGGGAGGGAGTGGGATTAAGGATTCCTCAAAAAAAAAAGTCGATAAAGTTTTAGGCTTACCCAACTAAACATCAATTGATAGTCGTGTGAGTGTTTCATGCCGGATTTTTTTTACTTCGCTATAATAACAGCTAAATATTTAGTTATAGAAAGCAGAAAACCATTTTATAATAATATAATAAAAGCTAAAATAATTTTTTATAGAATTTAATATGTACACTTTTGTATAATGTAAATGATTACTATACAGCAACATTACAGTTAATCACCAAAATTATGCTTGTCCAGGCGATTACAGTATATGAGCACGTTTCTTTATAAAAAAACCAATTCATAGGATACATATATTACGTGATCATCTTACTTGATGTAAACATATAGTAGGTGTGTGGTTGGTTTGTCTATTATAAAATGTGTAAATTTATATTCAAAAAAATTGCCTGTATTTCATTAATAAATTTAATTTTTAATGCCTTTACCATGCTTAATTACCTTATGTTTTGCATGGAAATTGCCATTTAATAAGTGTTACTTACTATAAGAGTGGTTAACTATACTGCCTGTTGTTTGATAAGGAATTGCTTCTGATGCATATTATACATTTTCTATAGATCTAATTCAGATTCTACGTGGTGTTTCTTCTCTTCTAAAACGTTCATTCGTCAGAAGCTTAACCATATAACAATAAGTATATCATTATCATACTAAACCAACCAAGATTGTTCTTTAAGAAACAAAAAGAATAATCTAAATAAAAAACATTAATAAATATTCATTTTACTTCCGCTTACTTCCTAATAACAGGAACAGGAAGTGTTTTGATCGTGTTATATTTTCGAAATTGAGTTTTCATCATAAATTCATATTTTGAGGTTCGCGAGTACAAATAAAACAACTTTTTTTAGCGAATTGTAGGCATTTGTGCGTGTGAATGTGAACAAAATCCGTCAATATCTGAGAAAAATCAGATAGGAAGCTCAAACTTGGTATTTCGTTTAGAGTTTCACCACAGCATCTCATACAAAGGTTTCGAGCAGAATACAGTGACTATAAGGGCGATTTTACTGAAGGTTTTCTTTTTTTCAATTTTTCTCGATTTTCTCCCATAAGGTTCTAATAATTTTCTTTAAACTTCGTACACTATCTAAATTATCTATGACATAATCTATAAACCTATCACTTTATATCTATTATATCTCGGAAACTAAGATAGCTAGAAAAAAACTAAAAAATACGTGTCCCCATAGTTTCTTGTGAGAAATCCAAATTTAATTTGCAAATTTGTTTTGGTGCTTCCTGAAGCGAGATACAGGCACCAACTTCATTTTTTCAAATGGGGAATGTGATTTTTATTTAAGAAATTCCATTTTTTGTAAGAAAAATTTACTTGAAAGGTTTCTTTTCTTTGAGCGATATTTTACAAGTTATGAATGAAAACATGATTCCTATAAGAAATTTCAAAATATTATTATAACGGTTTTTTGATTCAATAAGAAGAAAAGTACTATTTGATTATAAATTTTACTCCTCATTAATTACAGATCTTGCTCGAACTGCCCTCCACCATTAGAGATGTATTTCTTTGGTCGTCAGGAAAAAGCATGTATGCATCTATAAATTAATGAGGAGTAAAATTTATAATAAAATAGTACTTTTCTTCTTATTCAATCATTATCGTTATAATATCATTTTGAAATTTCTTATAGGAATCATGTTCTCATTCATAACTTGTAAAATATCGCTCAAAGAAAAAAAACCGTTCAAGTAAATTTTTCTTACAAAAAATAGAGGAATCTATTTCTTAAATAAAAACCACACCTCCCCATTTGAAAAAATGAAGTTGGTGCCTGTATCTCGCTTCTCGAAGCCCCAAAATAAATTTGCAAATTAAATTTGGATTTCTAACAAAAAACTACGGGTACACATATTTTTTAGTTTTTTTCTAGCTATCTTAGTGTCCGAGAAAAAGTCGTTATCCATATACCTTGGGACACCCTGTACATATATACATATATATAGTAAGCAAATTTTTGTTCCGTTAACGGTCACGATTTTGGTCACTTTTTATTTCTTGCAACAATCTGTTGGGCAGAATTTCAAACAGTTTGCATCATTTGACACAGATTTTCTTGAGTATTGTCGGAGGGGTGAAGGTTTTTCTGAATTATATTCTGAATATATGTGCTTATGTGTCCTTTATGTGTATGTCTGTGTGTTTATGTTAACAATATAAAATAAAACTATATGACACGGCAGATATTCCGACTAATCCTAAAACCTTCCTTTCCACCTATGCGGGCGATACTGCTACACTCTCCTCAGACCCCGACCCAATGACATCCCATAGAAATATTTAGAACCATCTTACTATTTTCGGAGAGATGGTTCAAAAAATGGAAAATCAAATTGAACGAAAGCAAAAATCAACATGTTACCTTTACCCTACGAAGAATTACTTCTCCTCCTCTCTTTTACAACCAGTCTCCTCTTCCAGTCTCTGATGTCGTCCTACCTTGGGATGTACATCAACAAAAGACTTAATTGTAACCCCCCCCCCCCACGACTTAAAAGACAAGAATTGAACACTCGCTTTGGACAACTAAAACGACTCCTAGACAGAAGATGTAGACTGTCACTACACAACAAACGACTAATTTCCACTTTACTCATCAAACCCATCTGAACATATGGCATCGAATTGTGGGGTTCAGCCAAGCGTTCCAACCTCAATCGCATCCAATCCCTACATTCCAAGATCCTTCGAACAATAGTCAACGCTCCTTATTATGTTTCCATTCAAACCATCCACAGTGATCTAAAAATTCCTTTCCTAGCAGAAGTAACTAAAGTCAGATATAAGAAATTCCACAGTACCCTATCGAAACACCCTAATCCTCTAGTTCGACGCCTCTCATCCCGCCTTCTGCCCTACAACCCACCTAGACGGCTTAAACGCCAGAGGAGCTAGTGTCGTGAGTGACAAAGTTGATTGAAACCACTGCGTAGTTTCTCAACTCTAATTTTTATTCTAATTTTTATTTTATTTTATTTTTCTATTGTATATACATTTTTTTACATTGAATTTTCATATTTGCTTATTTATGGCACTATGCTGCCGTTGTAAATTTAAAAAAAAAAAACATATAACGGTCGAACTTGATCAATCGTATACTTATTAACAGAGGGCAACAAGAGGTTAGTATAGATCTGTTACATTTGTTCTATATTTTTCTAAATATCTTGAAATTAGTGCATAATAGCTGATTTTGGCTTTCTTTCGACTCCCCCGAAAGGGTTTCATGCATTTGAAGAGATCTTTAAAATGATGTACAATAAGGACTGTGTCGATACTCAACATTCCAATCCAGTTTTAGACTATTTAATATACCATTTATAGTAACGATGGTAACACATACTAAACATGGCTAAATGAAACGATTACAAAAAAAAAAAAATATTGAACAATTGAGTGAAGTTACAATAAATATGATATCAGGACACACACACACACACACCATTTTCTAAAAAACCACTTGTTCGGACTCAGGTGAAACGTGTATTTCCGGTAAGAACTCAGTATCGAAAGTAGGTGTGAGACAAAAAAAAAAGTGCTCAATCAATTAAAATTGAAGATAACATTAATTTGAATTAAATGATTCACAATAAATTGCTGTTTTCTTTGCTTTAAAAAAAGAAAAAAAAAGAACAACACTTGGATAATAATAAATAGATAAATATTTCACGGTCAAACAGGAAAAATTGAAGTGATAAGAAAGACATGATAAGAAATGGGAAACAGGAATGTTGCGTGCGCGATATTTGATATGTACAGCTGTTCAAGATTGAAATTAAATAACTAACTGTAACAATCTCTCTCTATACATATTTATATCATTTGTCCCATATTTACGTATTTTCATTTAATTATGTTTACATTGTTATTACCTATTTAAACGTTTTTATTATAACAAAACCATGTTTCAATGTATTATTGTTAATATTTTTTTTATTTTCTTTGTAAAATTTAACAAGTTAAACAGAATTACATGTTTAATCTCTTTAATTATTTTACTCATCACATCATTTAATCCACCACAATTTTACACGTAATAAATGAATCATTACATCAATGTTTCTTTCCTCAATAAGCAGGCCTCAACTATTTAGGTGTCAGACTAATAGTATTATTACTAATATAATAAACACACTATGTCTGTGTATTTCTGTTTGTTTGTATGTTTGGTTTAATAATTGTTTTGTTTGTTACTCCGCATATATTTGTCCTATCTAAATTAAATTTTATTAACCGTATGGGCTTAATTTCTGTTTCGCTGGCCATATTCAACTGGGAGATTCTGGAAAAGCAGCAGCGTTAATCATTCCTTTGAAAAACCCCTTCAGTGGATTATGGTGATTCTATCACCTCTGTAATATGAAGTTACAATTGTAAAATGTGATGCTAGAATTACGGATTTGTAGAAAATTACATATTCGAAAATGTGAATTTATTGAATATGATTTTTGTTTATTACTTTCATTTACACTTAAAAGGTATTAAGTGCATCCCCAATCGCCTGGGGAGTAAGGGTATGTATAGTTAATATATCTTTTTCAATAGAATATTGTTGGAACTGTTTTCTATGAAATCACTAAAAACGTAAAAAAAAAAAAAATCTGGTTTGAAACACTCACACAATTTTCTCTTACTCCAGTTTTCAAAATTATAATTGACAAATTTTATAGTTTGTGTACCAAATTTGATTAAATTCGTCGAAAACAAAAAAAAACTGTTCAGTAAAAGCGCACGTCCGGTTAACTAATTTTCTTGAAACTCGGGATTTTGGCAATGTATTTATTTCTAATTAATTTTGTTTGGATGGTAGAATTGTATAATCAACTAAGATAGCACTTTAGAGAAAATCATAACCCCATACCTCCGCCAAAAATTCCCTCAAATAACTTTACCAGGACAAATATTTCAAATAAAAGTTATAAGCTCTTTATATGTGTAGTTCACATTCCTATTTTAAAGAAAATCATTGGAGCCGTTTTCGAGAAAATTGCAAAAAAATAAAAAAAATACATTCAGTAAAGGTGAAGTTTCCGGTTGAGGAATTTTGATAGATAACGTATTGTCAGATCCCACGGTGATATCCAAACGGAATATCAAGTTTGAACTTTCTGCGGTTTATGCTGTTCACATACATAAACACATACACACCATTTGCTAAAAGCCACTTTTTTGGACTCAGGGGACTTCAAAACGGATAGTTCCGATGAAAACTCGATATCGAAAATTTGACACGATTACAGTACTTACTAGCAACAATACAATACTAGGAAGTAAGAGAAAGTAATGAAGTTTTCAGTTTTGGTTAATTTTCTTGTTTACACACACACAAACATAACTACATCACAACATAAATAAAATCCTACTTCCGTGCGCCAAAGAAGAATTTCTTTCCCCCATCCTGGGGAGTACAGTTTCGAAAATATGAAACCACTATAACACTTCTTCTAACAGCAAAGATGAGATGAATTGAAAATTATATTTGTTTTTTTTTTATGTTTATTAAAATTTATTGAAAGATTTTGATGAATCATAAATGAAATTAAAATTCTAATAAAATCATTGCACAAATTGTTTGAGATAACAGTATTATTTATTGACGTCAATTATGAAATTTTGAAGTGGTAATTGGATTCAGTGGAATGCATTCATTTGAAAATCACTTGAAATGATAGATTGTATTTATTAATAAAAAAAAAAAATGAAGTTATTAGGACAAGAAATATATATAACAAGAATAATGTCAACATTATTTTAAATGAGTCAGTTATTTGCAACAACCAGGAAATCCGGAAATGAGTGTTTTTGTTGTTTTTTTTTTTTTTTTAAATAAATAGATCACATTTGAATGAAACAGTTAATTACTTTATTATAGAAAATTCAATTACAACCGCCGAATGACACTCTACATAAATCTCTATATAATCCACATATTTGATCACTGTAATGGGATCCGAATCATTAAAGATTCATAGGGTCCGAAGAGCGAAGAAGCAGCCATTAAATGAATCAAAAGTTAGTTACTCCCTACCTACTTAAGCCAGACTAGGACTAGACTAGGAAGGGAGAGTTTGGATTCACATAAATAGAGCGACAGCAGAACAGATCAGCACAGTTTTACAGCAATACTTGTAGTCATCAACCTACTTTCTTACTCAGCCAGTCTGTCTCTTTATTATACTTTCGCTACCTAACCACCTAATTTAATTGTAAAGTCTTTGCAATTTTTGTGTCCAACACATCATCTAGTTTATTTCTAACTCATTCCTAAGTCCATTCTCTATATATCTCTCGCCTTCTCACATCCATTATGTTACTCGTACTATTCCCTCACCATATTATATTTTAGCAACATTAACATCAGTGGTTCCCCACTCGTTCTATTTACTTTGTATATGAAAAAAATCGTTTCTTCCTCGACTAGCCAGGATGTTCCCGGCCAAGTAGTCAAACTTTAGAGGGGCGGGTGCTGGTGTAGTGGTTATGAGCTTGGACTTGTAAGTGGGAGGACTCCAGTTCGAGTCCAGCGTATAACTGCTAAATTTTATATTTGTTTAAAAAATGTTAATAGTAAAGTAGGTGCTTCCGCCCCCGTCCACGACACCTAATTTGGTAGTTGGACGTTAAGCCCGCCTGAAAAAATAGGCATTACTTTACTTACTTTACTTTACTTTACTTAGTCAAACTTTAGGCATATATTTTTTATTTTTTTTTTTGCCAACAGTAGAAATAACTTCTCTGGACATTTGCCAGGAAATGTCATCTTAGTAAGAGATTTAACTGAAAAAAAATTAGATTTTGGGTTGACAGTTAGTTGCAAAAAAAATTACTTTTTCAAAAAAAAAAGAAAAAGAAAAAACATTTGAATTAAGAAACCAGTTTTAATAATCATTATTATCAATAGATTTATCTCTAGTGATGCTGGAGATAATTTTTAGATAATTACTATCAATTAATTTAAGAAGGAAAGTATACCTTTACTCTACTTTGAATTATTGAAGGTAAATCAATATTTTTTGGTGTTATTTGGTATAATAATTTGTTTTATTACAATATTTATATTAAATAAGCTTTAATGATAATGAAGAAAAAAAAAATCGAGATTTCTAACGTTTTAAAGGGGCATTTCATGAACCATTCGGCCAGAGCTAGAGAACTTAACTTACTCCTTCTGCTATCAGAGAAAATATTGCAATCGTGTTACATTTTTGAAATTAAGTTTAACTAAAAAAATTTATAATTTATAATTTGCGTTCAAATTTTCAAGCACGACAAAATGTTTTTAGAAAGTGATCTATGTGTTTGTTTGAGGTATATCACTTTCTATATCCGTGTATCTGTGTGATAATCGCAGATAGTTCCATTTTTCTTAATTGAATTTTTTTTTCCCCCTTTTGCAATAAAAATCGATTACCTTTATTAGATACATTTTTCGATGGAGAAGTGTGTGGTATACAAGGCATCACAAACTTTCAAACTTTTTTCAAATAAATTGATTTTAGGAGGATTCCGAAATGCGGGAACGTTAGGTTTATCACCATATCAGTATAACATATTTTTTATTTATTGGGGCGGGTGTTGGTGTAGCGGTTATGAGCATGGACTTGTAAGTGGAAAGACCCCAGTTCGAATCCCGCGTATAACTGCTAAATTTATATAAAAAATGTTAATGGTAAAGTAGGTGCTTCCGACCCCGTCCACGACCACTAATTGGGTAGTTGGACGTTAAGGCCGCCTGAAAAAATAGGCACTACTTTACTTTACTTTTCTATTTTTTATTTATTTATTTATTATTCTCCTGAACATATTATATATACAAAAATTACGTCAAGGTCGTCTATTCTATGATGACAACAAACAAAACTAGACATTTAAAGATTAACAAATAAATTAACAACTTACAATAAGCGAAACTTTACTATTGACCTATTTAATAAAATAACATAATATAGGTGAAACATATACATGAGTCAGTTTACTTGGAAATGTTCAACACTCCATTTGTGCTCTGTGCACTCATTCAAACTCATTGAAAACAGTTACTTATCAAGAACGAATTCATTAATATTTTAAATTTATTTAGCTTCAGTTGTGGCGTATTTCCTTCGGAATGCTATTATAAAATCTCTTCGATATAGTGCCGGGTATTTGTTTGGATCTCTCCAGTCTCTTAAAAGATATGTCAAGATTTTATATAATTTCTGATGCCATATATGTCATATGGGTATGCCTGTATGCCATATGGGTGTGACATCTCTGATTTGTTTGTTTTTTGTACTTTTTGTTTCAGTGCATGTCTAAAAACAAAAACCGATGACAAAGTCATCACACCAAGTTCCTGCAACAAAGCCCTACAAGTCTTGCGAGATCGTTTTTTTTTTCATCACTCTAACAGTTTTTTTTTGGGGGGGATTAAAATTACATATCTTGTTATTATCTATTTAATATTATAACAACAATTGAATCAAAATATAACTTTATGGAAAAATTGCTGATTGGCGACATTGTGAGAATCGCGTCAAAAGAAAGTCTTTTCAGTGTTTCACTTACCTACACATGTTTACTTTCTCTTACTCCGAGTATTGTAATCGTGTCAAATTTTCGATATCGTGTTTTCACTGAAAACATCCGTTTTGAGGTCCCCTGAGTCCAAAAAAGTGATTTTTAGAAAATGATGTCACTGTGTGTGTGTGTGTGTGGGTGTGTGTGTGTTGGTGTGGTGTGTGTGTGTGCGCGTGTTTGTGTATGTATGTATGTATGTATTTGAACAGCATAGCTCAAAAATAAAAAACCGTAGAAAGTTGAAACTTGATATTCCGTTTAGGTATCATCATGGGATCTGATGGTGCATTATCTGTCAAAATTCCTCAACCGGAAATACCACTTCAATAGTTGTTTTTTTTCTTTTTTGCAATTTTCTCAAAAATGGCTTCAACAATTTTCTTGAAATTTAGTTCATCAACCACAAATACAAAGAGCTACAATTTTTATTTGAAACATTTCTCGGGGAAAATTCATTTAACGTAACTTTTGGGGGAGAGATGGGTTTACGGCTTCCCCTAAAGTGCTATTTCAGTTTATTAGACAATTTTGTCATCTAAATAATTGTTAATTAGAATTAAATATGTTGTAAAAATTCCGAGTTTGAAAAAATATTAGATGAGCGGAAATTCATTTTTACTAAAGAATATTTTTCAGTTTTCTCCTATTTTCTCTAAAACGGATCCGACGAATTTCTTTAAACTAGGAATGTGAACTACACATATAAGGAGCAAGAACTTTTATTTAAAAAATTTCTCTGGGAAAATTCATTTAAGGGCACTTTTAAGACAAGGGTGGGGTTATGTTTTTCTCTTAAACGCTATCATATTTGATCATACAATTCTATCATCCAAATAAAATTAGAAATAAATAGATGGCCAAAATTCCGAGTTTCAAGAAAATTAGTAAACCGGATGTGCGTTTTTACTGAGTAGTTTTCTCAGTTTTCGGCGGATTTCATTAAATTTGGTAAACTAACTATAACATTTGTCAATTTTAATTTTGAGAACTGGA
>JAAEAF010009723.1:0-25463 GCA_011037195.1 Triatoma infestans
AATTATTTCTTTAATAATACAATTAAATATACAATTTCGCTGAGTTTGTTGAATTAAATAAAAATCAGAATGAGAACTTAAATAGCAATTCTCTCTCAAAAAATTCTTGTAACCTTAAACTAGCCTGGCAAATTATAATTTGTAGACTGTTTAAGACTGTTCAATTCGGTCCTTAATATTTTTCCCTTTCTAAGAGCACTTTCATTCTTTCCTAGGGCAAATTCCTTTTTTGCAAATGCTGTACGTGAAATAAACTTCTTACGCAATGTTTTTAATAAATAAATAAATAAATAACAAAATATATATTAATAAATTCTTCCTTTTATTTAATGGTTCTATACAGAATCATTTATATATAGGTAAAGGGCACTATGTCCATTTCTGTCAAAATTTAAATGACACTGTATGTTATACTGCACTTTTTTACTCTACACAGTGGTATAGAACACTATGTCCTACTTCAAATAATAACAGAGATATGCACTTTGTAAATAGTATCATGTCACATTTTGTTTAGAGGCAAAAGGTACCAAGTGGACTTGAAGCCATATGTGCCTCTATGTGCACTGGAACGCTACAACACCATCTGGAGACAGTTCCCTGTACCTCAAGATTATTATTATTAAATTTAGCCCTTCATTGTGTAATATTTGTAATGAGAGTGAAATAAATCAATGTTACACATTATAGAATGCATTTTTATTAACAATTACACGTAAAAGCATATGGCACTATGAGTCAAAAGATATAAATTTGTCAGAGGTAAACAGCACTATGTCCACAAATTATGATCATTTTTTTTTTTGTTCAAATATTAAAACCTAATAATAATTATTATTATAATAAAAATTTTAATAATAATATAATTTAAAAGTTAATAGCCCAAAGAATGAAATGGACAAAGGGTTCGTTGAATAATGTACATCAACAATTTTTTTTTTTTTTTTTAAATTTAAGGCGCGTCAACATCTATGGTCATTGGCGTCCGGAGCCTTCTCCAGTTCACTCCCAACCTCCGGACAGTGTTCTCTCGTTACAGACAACACTGTCTATCACCGGATGGTCACGCTGTAGAGGCTCCTATGAAGAAAAAAATCTAAGGGTAGAAATCTCGCATGGTAGTCCGTTACGCTAACCACTTAACTGATCCCGTAATTATTACAATTCTAGTTAAAATTTTTCTACAAACTTAAAAATAATTATACTAAATGCTGATTCTCAGCATATAACAACAGGTGGTGTTTAAATATGAAATATTTTAATCCAGAATGCAGCAATTAATCAAATCCCATTAACATTAGAAAGTCAAAGATTTAGAAATTTAAAAAGAAATATGAAAAATCAAAAACAAGTTAGAGAAAATAAAAAAAAAATAAAAAAAAAACTCAAAAAACCTATTTAGTAAGTTCGGAACTGTCGGTTGAACGCCAAATAACTACCACGATAGCTGGACTGGTTAGGGGACGCGGACATTACAAATTCCCCCCCCGTGTACAACTGTTCACAATCAATTTCCCATCCAATATATTACAAAAAAAAAATAGTGATAGTAGGCATTTTTGTATGTTGCCATCATACGATGGTGACTGAATACTTCACCGAAAGGTCCTAACTGATAGATCAATTCATAAAAATAAAGATGATTTTTATTTCAATTGTTCTTCTGCTCTCACTAATAATCCCATTATCTTACACATTATTCATAAATATTATGATTCCATAATCACGGCCAAACACAGTTCTTCTATTAGATTTGAGAAATTTATAAATCTATTTTTAATTTCTGTGCTAAAGATTCCTGGAATTAATGAAAATATTTATGCCCAGAATATTTTGAATTAAAATTTTGAAAGCCCCTTTTTGTTAATACTTGATAGGTTTCATTTTTACTTTCTCTTATTCCTAGTAAGAGGAAGTATTGTAATCGTGTCAAATTTTCGATATTGAGTTTTCACCGGAAATATCCGTTTTGAGGTCCCCCTGAGTCCAAAAAAGTGTTTTTTAGAAAATATTCTGTTAGGTCTAATTGTATGTGTGTGTGTGAACAGCATAGCTCAAAAACGAAAAAACGAAAGTTGAAACTTGATATTCCGTTTAGGTATCACCATGGGATCTGACAGTACGTTATCTGCCAAAATTCCACAACCGGAAGTACCACTTTACTAGTTGTTTTTTTTACGTTTTTGCGATTTTCTTAAAAAATGGCTCAGACGATTTTATTTAAACTAGATATATCAACTACACATACAAAGAGCTACAACTTTTATTTGAAACATTTCTCCGGGAAAATTCCTTTAAGGACAGTTATGTGGGAGAGGCGGGGTTAGGTTTTCATATAAAGTGCTATTTAAGTTTATTAAACAATTCTTTCATCTAAATAATGTTAATTAGAATTGAATATGTTGTTGAAATTCCGAGTTTCAAAAAATCGGATAACCGAAAGTGCGTTTACTTTGCCATTTTACTAAATGATTTTTTTTCACTTCTTCCCAATTTTCTCAAAAATAACTTCGACGATTTTCTTGAAACTTCCTATATAATCTACACATACAAAGATCTACAACTTTTATTTAGACCTTTTCTCTGGGAAAATTTATTTAAGAGCACTTTTAGGGTAGGGGTGGGGTTATGTTTTTCTCCAAAGTGCTATCATAGTTGATTATACAATTCTATCATCCAAACAAAATTAATCAGAAATAAATAGATAGCCAAAATTCAGAGTTTCAAGAAAATTAATAAACCGGAACTGCGTTTTTACTGGACAGTTTTTTTTCCAGTTTTCGACGAATTTCATTAAAGTTGTTACACAAACTATAAAAATTTTTTCAATTATAATTTTGAGAATTGGAGTAAGAGAAAGTTGTGTTAAGTGTTTCACACCAGATTTTTTTTTTTTTTTTATGGAATTAATTTATTTTAATACTAATAGATATTATCGTATTGTAACAATTTTAATAAATTCATGAATGAATGACGTACCAAAAAGTCAGATATGTAGTGGGTTGTGACGTAAACAGCTGCCTCACTTATCGACAAATCTTATCGACTAACTTTTAACTTACATACGAGTACATTAAGGGTCTAAAATTTGGAAGGTATTAAAAATATAGAAATAATTAACAATAAATGAATATAGCCAAAAAATAAATAAATAAATAAATTGAATTTTAAATATATCGATTTATTTTGATAAAAATATGATATGAAACACTCATATGACTTTATCTTACTGCTGTTAATACAATATTATATATTAAATGACAAATTTGAATTTTACTTGTCCTAACATAAATATAGAGATGTCGGGAGAGGCAGGTACCTGACCAGCAGGTAGTACATTGTAATCCAGAAGAGAACGTCAGAAATATTACATTTGAAATTTATGGCACAAATTCCGCAATGCTATCTAAAATTAAGTTTTGTTTTTTTTTTAAATAAATGTTACAAATAAAAAATATAAGTTTGTGTCTGTGTATCTCTTTAGCATTCCATGTTTAAATGAAATCTGCATAATTGTTTTCCAAAAAAATTTCAAAAAAATTGTAAAAAACTATTCTGCAAACTCGCAATTTTGATTAATGTATATTAATATTATACAGGTGGTAGAAACAAACATTGTTACTGAAATGGTACTTAAGAGGAAAGCTTAACGCCGCTCCCTGCTTCCCTAGGTGCCGCCAAAAAAATCAAATTTACCCGGAAAAATGTTCACAAATGAAAGTGATAGATATTTGTGTATCAACTGCATATTTGTGTAAATTTGTATATCAATTTTAATTTAATTTAAATGAGCCTCATTAACGGAATCTTGTAAAAGAAATGCGAAAATTAAAATCGCAAATATTATTTAATTTTGATTTTTTGTTATAATTCCTGGAAACATGGTTTAAGAACTGGAGAATAAAGTTAAACGAACAAAAATGTGAAAATATCACTTTTACTCTAAGAAAAATTACCTGTGCCCCAATATACTACAATGGAATTCCTCTTCCTTACCTTAATGTTGTCCACTACCTTGGGCTATATATAGACAAATGCTTGACATGGAATCCTCACACTACACTGAAACGACAAGAACTATACAACCGCTTTAGACTGCTTAAAAGACTATTTGATAACAAATCTAAACTGAATTTTACTAAACAAACGACTAATATACAACTCAATCTTAAAATCAATCTGGACATACGGAATAGAGCTTTGGGTCTCTGCGAAGCGTTCCAATATTCAACGAATCCAATCCCTTCAATCAAAAATTCTGCGCGCCATTCTGCTAAATTTTGCGCTTCCTACTTTGTCTCGAACCTTACAATCCACAATGACCTTAATACCCCATTCGTGGCCGATGTTGCTTCCTCTTCTTATAAAAAAATTCCATAAAAAAACCTGCCCTACCATGTAAACCCTTTAGCCAGAAATCACTTCTCTCGAAACCTCCCGGACAATCCCTCTCGTCGTCTAAAACGTCAATGGCCTTCGAGATCTTCTTTCAACAAGTGACAGTGAGTAAATCACTCACTCCAAATCGGAGTGCTACCACTCGTTTAGTTTTTTTTTTCATTATTATTATTATTATTATTATTATTATTAACTTTATTCAATGTCATCAGATTTGCTTGTGCGCACTAGCGCATTGTAAATGATAAAAAAGAGAGACAAAAAAAATCAAAATTATATACGAATATTTTGACTAAGTTGTGATTAAAGTTCAGAAATTGACAATTGAGTACCGGTGATCAGAAGTATTATGAATGATTTCTTGGATATTCTATATGTTACAATACAATTTTTTTTTTTTTTTTTTTTTTTTTTTTTTTTTTTTTTTTTTTTTAATGAAATTAGAAGAATAAGTCATAAACAGGAAGCAATGGGACTCATGCCGGATCCATTATTTGTAGAGCCAGTGAGACAGTGGAGGAAACACCTATCCATCTAATGACAGATTGCCGGGGTTTGTGAGGAAATTAAGATTCAGAACCTTCAGGTCGGAACAGAATGTCTGTAGAAGAACTTAGGCTATTTCCCCGTAAGGTTATTGTCCCATTTTGTTCGGACTACGGTGAATCTTAATTGGATTACACCCGGGTCTGGATATTTGTTCTAGACCCGGTTTGTTGTTGTTTTTCTTTTGGGGGAGTTATTTGGGCCCAGTGAGGCTTTGGATAGCGTAGGGTTTGGTCCTTCCCCGCAGACAAATAATAATAATAATAATAATATAACATAAGGAAGTCACGTCAATTTTGTCATATCTGACTTTAAGTAATATTTTTTTAAATTATTTTGAGAATCGCTGAGAGAAATTAGCTATCTTATCTATTTAAAACTGATGACTAAGTAAACAACACTTTTTTTTTCCTTTTAAAATAAGGCTTATTTAAAGAGGAGGTTAAAAAATTAAAATTTAAATGAGCCTGTTAATCCATTAAAAAAAAAGAAAAATATCTTAGATGTGTTTAGAAGATATATAGTAGCAATTATTTCATTAAAGCTATAGCAGTTTGTATTTTTCAGTTTTATTTCTTAATTAAAAATTTTTAAAAAATTGAAGACAAAAAAAGAAATTGAAAATATAACATTGTTAACTGTATAAAATGAAAGAAATAGAATAAATGAAAAAGATCTGTATAAAAAAAAAAAAACGAAGAAAAGAAATCAGGCCAAGGCTAAATGCCTAGTTATAGATTGGAGGGACGTGATGGTCGTGAAGGAGTGTCGTCATATGATAAAGTTTTGCCATGATGACGATCGGACCGACCCATCAGGTGGTGGAGTGTACGACGAATACAGCGCCACCAGTCTCACGAGTCTCTATAATACACAACTCTAATATACTCATTATAACAGTTTAGTTACTGTGGCGTTCAGTTTCATCAAGGTAGAGCTAACACTGGCCGAACTAGTGAGAGGATGAGAGAGGGGTAGATGCGTTCACTGCCTCCTTAAACATTCACGCCTCCCTCTCCCCCCAGACCGCTCAATTTGGACTAACGCCCGGGCATGCGGAACGACTAGAATACAATTGAGGCTATCAACTGGCTACTAACCTACATCACCTTTATATTATCACATACGCCTACAAAATTGAATTATTTAAATTAATCATTCGATATTAATCAGTACAAATAAATTACTTATATAATTATATTTTTTGATAGAAGTTTATCTTATCTTATTACAAAGGGGGGTCATTTAATAAGTAAGAAGACTAATAGTTTTATGGCGGGTAAAAAAAAATACTTTGCTTCCAATAGTTTCGTCAGTTTTTGATAAATAATTTTTATTTCTTCTTTACTTGATATTTGACACATGTTATAATACCATTACTATAATATCACAAAAAAAGTCTGATGTTACAAGGATCTGGCCCCGGGGTAAGTTGAATGTGGCAGAATTTCTCAACTCTTATTTCTTTCTCTTACTCCTAGTTGAGGAAATGTTAGTTCATAATTTTCAAGAGATTATTATTATGACTATATATATTTTTTGTTAGGAAAGTCCCACCGAGTTACCCAGCTTCGAGAGCCAAGACTGCTGTATATTTTCAGGCACAAATTTCAAGCCTACATGATTAATGTTCTCTCCAATTTGTTATTTGGATTTTTGTTACGACAGGAGATAATAATAATTCATGGACCTTCCATCTTCCTCACTGCCCTCCTGCTGTAAGGAACTTTCTAGTTTATGCTTCACCAATTTTTAAAAGTTTACATTCCTAAAAAAAATATGGAGATACTAGAAAAACATCCAGATAAGATTCGTCGAGAAAAATAAACGTTCAAGCACTACCAAAACCATTTTGAATTTGGAAGCAGAGAAGGTTAGTATACGTACATATCTGTTGTTGTTGATTGAATAATTCGGACAAACAAACCGGATAAATTCATCGCTCTACTTTTTCTTATCGCCTACACCGGAAAATAGGGGCACTCAGGCCATAGATTGGTCCATTATAGAATAGAATAGAAACGGGAGAGGGTGAGCCTCATTCCACTGCGACCTACTAGTCGAGGTCTATTGTGGATCCCCTTAAGTTACAGAACAGCCCAAGCTTTGCCCTCCTAAAAGCAGCTTTGGTCCATTATACTCTCCGCTAACTTTCTTTTTCAAACCAGCCAGTCCACTGAATATAAAAGTGTAATGGGCGTAGGAGGAGATGTTGGTTGTAGATGTTGATAGATAAATAACACCTCAATATCGGTATAAGATATATAATTGATATATATGTATGTAGGAGGAGATGTTGGTTGTGGATGTTGATAGATAAATAACACCTCAATATCGGTATAAGATATCTATAATTGATATATATGTATATGACTGACTGCCAAGGACTGTATACTTTACACTACAAGAACTGAACAGACAGACTGACGTGGCTAAACGATGTGTACAATTCCAGTGTGAGACTGTGAACAGAATATCTCTTTTTGACTCTGTCTCTCGTATATATATCCAACTGGCCTCTCCTCTCCTCTCTCTCGAGAGGGGCTCTTTCTCTCTGATGCTGGTGGGGGTTCACTCGCTAGTGTGGATGAGTGGTGGGGGTTCACTACCCCTACAAAAGTATTTGTTGCCCGTTCATGAATTATGTTATGAAGAAATTTGGTGATGAATGGTCAAGAAAGAAACATTCAATTATGCCAACGTTTCGACAGAGTTTCCTGTCTTTATCAAGGTTTTAATATATAGACAGTCATTATATGTGGAGAAAGAATTTTTAAGCATACACATTGTTACGTCGCAGAAACATAGAAAAAAGCAAATTAAAAGTTACTTGTTTCTTGTCTTAAATCATCTATAGAAAAAAAGGAATAATTTTTTTCTGTATATGATTTGAGTCATGTAATTAGTAACTTTTAATTTTCTTTTGTCTATGTTTCTGCGACGTAACAATGTGTATGCTTAAAAATTCTTTCTCTACATCAAACGACTATCTATATACTGAAGCCTTGATAAAGACAGGAAACTCTGTCGAAACGTTGGCATAATTGAATGTTTTTTTTTTTTGACCGATCCTCAACAAATTTCTTCATAACAGCCCCCTGAATATTCATCAAGTTTCTATACTTATTTCAAATTCCGGCACCATAGAGGTGTCAAATTTGGAAATTGGCAGGATATAAAACATTAATGAAGCTTCCACGGGAATCGAACCGGATTGCTTGCACAAAACGAATTAATATTGCATGAACCTTAATGATTTCTATTAAAGATCCACTTCCATCCATACATTCTTGGTTATGGGTGTGTAATGGAATCAGATATTAGATGTAATGGAATCGTTTGATGTGTGATTCCTGGAGTAGCAGATGTCTTGAAGAGGGCGGAAGTTAGTTTGAGAGATTTGGAAGTTAGTGCTCGAATTATTAAACGTTTTTTTATATAAAAATAAACTGTATTTTAACAATAATTTAAACGTGATAAATGGTAACTAATAACTATAATAAAATACTTAATAATAAATAGAAGATAAATAGCTGATAATTTAGAATGGTTAAAATAACGAACTAAAGTGCACATCTACGAGAATGATAAGTTGAATATAACTGTGAATTGCCGCTCGTGTATAGTTTGGTCATAGATGATATAATAATCCTGTCGTCGTATATCATAGGGTTTTTATATACTGTTGTTCACACTCACACCAAAATATCTGTCTTAGTGTGCGGCCTTGTGCGACTTTCGTAGTTTTCTGACCTTATTTAGTGGCCATACTTATCGCGGTGCCTGCCTTTTGATGTGAGAATTGATGAAAAGGCTTTGTTGTATGGCAAAGTCATTGACAGGTGCTAGCACCTATGCAATATTCAAGATACATTAAATGCATTGTTAGTATTCCAAGTTTGAAAATAATCGGCGAATGGGAAATAGAATTTTACCGAACAAGTTTCGGAGTTTTTAGAATTTTCTCGATAACGACTCGAGAATCATGATTGCTCAAATATAAGATTATAGCTTTTATATAAATCTTTTTTCGGGAAATGTTTACTTTATGAAAGTTTTGGGCAATACCTATAAGTCAGGATTTAACTACGTAAGAATGATTCCGGATTGCAAGGGATGGATTTGTAAAAAGTTAGAATAACAAAAAATTATATCTCATTAAATATTAACAATATTTATAAAGAAATCAATTTATTCTAAATATTTCAGTTTACATTCAGAAATTTAGTATAAATTATCTCTTTTTTGAATCAATTAACTAAACGAAGTCGATTTCACTAAATTAGTTTCACGTCGTAGATTTTTAGAACTAATAGTTAATTTAAAAAAAAAAAAAAAAAAAGTGCGGAACTGAGTATATTTAAAAATAGAAAACATCAGATAAATATTTATTTTAAAAATGAAGGGAAATATTTTTTAGACGTTTATCTTGTGTACAAGCAATTAGTCATCCAAGTCTGCCAGTAATGTTCAATTATATATAATTTTTTTTGAAAGTGAATATTTTGGATAATTCAGTATTTGGTGAATAAATATTATATGTATATGACTTAACTATTTGCTAATATTCTCTTTAAAAAAAAAAAAAAAAAAAAAAATAGAAATCGCTAAATTTGGCCTATTTTTTATTAGGAACACTTTATTTAGAAAAAAAAATCTGACGTGCTTAGAAAGATATCTATATTTATAGGCGGAATGTTGCAGCATGAAACTCATTCCTGACTTAGGAATGCCAATAATACAGCATAATATTGATGAACATGGGTGAGGCTCTTGTTGAAAACAATATTATGATATTTGATTCCAAGCATGAAAAATATTAAATTATCCAAGTCTGAGAAATATTAAAATAAATATATGATGGACAGTGTTGAAAAGATGAACCACTTAACAGCCTAGTTATTTATTTTATTTTATACAAACAGTATTACTTCATTTCCTGACGTTTCAACATTCTAAATGTTATCCTCAGAGGAAGTGTTTTTTTATAAAGTGGCTGTTAACTGGTTCATCTTTTCAACACTGTCCATCACATCATTATTAGTACAATAGCCAATAAAATATCAACTATAACAAACAATTAAAATAAAATAACAGAGTCGCTCCTCCTAACAGCCTCCAATCACCGCGTCTTAAAAAAATGATCTATTATGAAATCCTCTGTGATGGATGCCAGAAATATAAAAATATATTTAATTTGAAATAATCAAAATTATGAGAAAAATGCAAGCTCGTTCGCAAAAAGGGTAACCCAGGTAGAAGAGTACAGTTACAGGGAGAGTTCATGAACCTTAATAGCATTGTCTACCCCTTCTTTTCTCAGGGGAAGATTTGAACGAACAATTAGAAGGCATTCCTTCAAGATAGTCTGAGCTAGACATTCTAGCAGAACACTTCAAGAATCAGTGCCAGATATAAGTTAAAACATAAGAGTTTATTCCAACTAATTTCAGTAAATTAATAAGCATATTGCTATGTTATTGAATAGCATTTGAATATATTTAATTTCAGTGTTTTCTTGATTATTTCTTAATACTTCTATTTCTATCTCAAACATACACACAAGCCCTTTACAAAACCGCTCGTGCTACAACAAACTACTACTACTAAACAACTTCACCAATAACAATTCACCTTCTTATATCACCAATGGCTCAGAGCATATTAGATGCAAGGCTGTGGTGCGCATAACAGATCCTAAAGCCGCCTGAGAGATGCCTTTGTATCGCACGTTCAGCATCCATTGTGATAAATCTCGTTCTTCTCAGGCCCTCTTAATACCAGAGAACAAGAAGTGGTATCTCAAAAGAGTATTGCAGTTCTAAAATACCTTCTTATTATTAGAAAATGTTCGTTATTTCGTTCGGTTTTTAACCTAAGAAAACGTTCGTTCCTTTTTTTTAACCAAATAGAGGGGCCTCTCAAAAAGCGTATTCTACTTTAAAAAAAAAAAAAAATCAAATGGTACCTGTCTTATGACAGTTGCATCATGCGTAGATTATGTTTTCACGTTTTCCCATACCCCTATAACACCCCCACCCACCCCAAACTCAATTCAAAATTTATACCTTCTTATTATGAGAAAATGTTCCCTTCGGATTTTAATCTAAGAAAAACTTTTGATCGGTTTTTAAGCTAAGAAAAAACGTTCACTTTTTACCAAATAAGTACCCCCCCTATGGCGCAACAGCCCGTGAAGGACCAAGGCTTGCCAGACGGCGTTCGAATAAGGGGGGCGTGTGTTAAGCACGCCGCAGTTCCCACGCCGTTTAGTTCTGGCCTTTGCTACCTAGGGCGCCACTAACTGTACCTTCCCGCTGGGTCAACACCGACTTTGCCCTCACGGGAATCAAACCCTGAATTGTCGCACGAAAGGAGTAGCTAGCATCTAGACCAACGCGTGAAGACCAAATAAGTGGCCTTTAAAAAACGTATTCAACGTTTATATACATATAAATTTTCAAAAAAAAATTGATTAAATATAAACTTTTTTCTAACATATTGATGGTGAGAATCAGTATCTGTTTTAGAAGTTGAATTGGTTTTTTGCACTTTACAACTTCAATTTTGAAAAATAAAAATATGGACAATGTTATTGAATTTATAAAGAAATATTCAAATCACAGCAGATAAAACAATGGAAACCAATTAGTAATTAGTCATAATAATTGGAGAGTTAAGGGCGGTAAATTTGTTTCAAAGCTCATAGCTCAAAGTTCTGTCGTATTAGAGAAACATACGAGGCATGTCCAGTAAGTAAGTGTACTGAATTTTTGTAGGTCACAAAAATTTTTATTTGAACAAAAAAATTACCTGGTTACATTAGTACATATGTAAGCTATTTTTCGACATAGTCACCATTTCTCTCAATGCAGGTGGTGAACCGGGGTATTAATTTTTTGATGCCTTCCTCAAAGTAGTTTCCCGCCAACCCCTTCGTCCACTTCTCCACCTCCCCCTTCACCTCCTTGTCAGTTGAAAACCTTTTTCCACCCATGTGCAGCTTCAGGGAGGTAAAGAGATAGTAATCTGAAGGTGCTAGGTCAGGGGAATGCGCGGGATGGTTCAAGACATCCCATTTAAACGAGGCAAGCAGTTCCTTCGTGGCGTTGGCCGTGTGTGGTCTGGCATTGTCGTGCAGCAGGCAGACTCCCTTTGTCAGCATGCCTCTCCTTTTGTTCTGAATCGCCCTCCGCAATTTTTTTAGGGTCTCACAGTATCTTGCAGAGTTGATGGTTTCCCCTTGAGGCATATATTCAATTAAAATTATGCCTTGACAGTCTAAAAGCTGAAATTGTGGTTTTCAACTTTTTTGGCGGGGGGGGTGAAGAGGTGTGACGCCACTGTTGAGACTGCCTTTTGGTTTCAGGTGTGTAGTGTGCAACCCAAGTTTCATCTCCAGTGATGATGGAGCGGAGAAATTCATCTCCATGGAGTTTGTAGCGTCTCAAAAACTCTTGCGCGGCCTCCACTCAATTCAACTTGGCGGGAGATTGGATTGACATTTTTCACGAAACGTATTGTCGCGTCGACAGTTCTCAACGTACTGACCTCGAACCGGTTTCGTTGCAGAGGAGAGGAATCAGGCTACACGACAGTGTAGCCAACATGTCGAAAACAAAATCCCTCCGGCCGTGAGAGCCTCAGTACACTTACTTACTGGACATGCCTCGTATATCAGCCATGACTAACAAAATAGGGGCGCTGAACTATCAAAGAGAGAAACTTTCTTTATATGAGCAAACCTGCATAACCAGAAGGTCTTCAATTGGCTTCTAATTAGTTGTACACAATTTGCCATATACAGTTTGATGTTTTCGTTTACAAGTCTGTTACGTACGTATTTTCTCTTCCTCCCAGTAAGTGGAAGTATTGCGATCCTGTCAAATTCTAGAAATAAATTTTTTAGCAAATTGTGTATGTGTGCTTGATGAATAAAATATCTTAAAAATGAAACTCGAAGAAAGGTCAAACTTGATATACTATTTAGCTGCCACACCGCATGTGACAATAAGGCTTTGGTCACAATCCACCAACCAACCAGAAGTAGGATTTTACAGAATATGTCTTTGAATTTTTTTTGTGGAATTTTCTCGAAAATGGCTACAATAATTTTCTTTATAAATACTTGAAACGCTAAGTACACAGATAATAATATAAACGTATCACTTTTGAAGGAAAAACAGATTTTTACGGTGTTCTGTGGAATCTGTGACATTTCAAATGTCAAATGTTATTTGAGTTTATTCAGTGTTACTGGCGCTCTCTTCTGGACTTTATGAATAAAATTTCAAGTTAAATAAAAAATTTATCACTTTTATATTTACGAATATATTAGCTACGGTAAAAAGAAAGTCGGGTGTAGATTTCATAACAGATTTTTTTATTTTATTCTTTTACATTTTTTGTTTTTAATTCATTTATATATTCTACTAGCTAACCCGGCCACGCTTCGCTATGGCTCAGTCTGATTTTTAGGAAAGTAAATAGAAGTATTATAGTTAACATAGATTCAGCAAGAAAACACATCACTCAGTACCCTACTTTGCGTTGCTGTGCACTGAAAGGAAAGAAAAGAAACAAATGTTTTAAACTGAAAGTCTTTTTTTATTGTAAAGCTAGTGAATGGACTACATTTTATGTTTGTCCGTTTTCTGCATAAACATAAAGATCAGATGGTTTACCGACTTTGGAGCATGCGACATATAATTGCTCATGAGAGAAGCATTCGTTTTCTAAATTCCAACCGCAAACTTGCAAAGTTTGTCCTTGCGCTTTATTGATAGTCATACTGAACGCAAGGCGTATTGGAAATTGAAGTCTTTGATCTCAGACGCCATATCTGTCGGAATGAGTGGTATTCGTGGAAGTAGTACGTCTTCACCTTTATGAGGTCCAATGAATATTGTTGCTTCAATTCGATTATTCAACAATTTTTTTAACTACTAATCGTGTACCATTGCATAACTTTGGCTGATTGATGTTTTGGAGTAATATAATTGGCACTCCAATTTTCAAATTTAGAATGTGTGGCGGTAATACGGGAATATAATATAAATTAAGAAATTCCGTTGGAAAATTCACTACTTCACTTTGGTCCATCACGGAGTCGATGGATTTGTATGTCACTGTTTCACCTGCGATTCTGTTTAGAATGATGTTGTTCATATCGAGTACGTCGACATTTTTAGCCGCTAGAATGGCTCTTCCGCTTAATCATGCGTAATTTGGTAATTTGTTTCGATGCTTTGAAATACCTTATCTACTAATTCTTCTTTTGAATGTACAATGTTGCAGAAATTAAATGGGAAGGTGATTTTTCCTGTTGCTGGATTAGTAGGTGCAGTGCCGTTACCGACTTCGAGTCATTGTCTTGAAAATGTGGCAGCTGTTCGATCTTTTAGAAGTTGAACTCTCATATTCGTTGTTAAATGAATTTTTTTTACTGTGTTCCAAAGAGCTGAATGTTTCAAGCAGGATGCAATTCATCAGCTGGTGTTAAGCAAGGTATCACTGGAAGCGTTTGCCTGAAGTCACGGATAGTAACACCAATGCTCCACCCAATGGAGCCTGATTATTTCGCAAGTCTTTCAATGTATGGTCTACTGCTTCCAATGACTTCTTGTGAGCCATTGTACACTCATCCCTTACAATGATTTTGCACGCCCGAAGAACCTTTCCCATTCCTGATGTTTTAGAAATGTGCATGTTTGGTTTTCTGTGAAGTGCATGTTTAGTGACAGTTTAAGAGCTGAATGCATTGTTCTACCTCCTTCCATCAACATCAACAGCATTACCTGAAGAAGCAAGTGCTAACGCAATATGGCAATTTGAACGGATTTTAGCCAGGATTAAGGAAATTAAGAACGTTTTTCCAGTTCCACCTAGAGCGTCCAAAAAGTAAATCCACCGGATTGGTTGGTCACAGCTTGTATGATGGTATCAAATGCTATCCTTTGTTCTTGAAGGAGTTTCAATGTATTTTCTTGGATGAATAGCTCTGTAAGTCTTTTCTGGTGCATGATTGCTTTCTGAGCAGTTGTCTCTCGAATGTTGCATTGATCGACCTATTCGGTACTGTTACTCTCAATTGTGCGAACAACTTGCCACACATTGCAAGACAAAGATCCTCAATGAAGATTAGCGCTTCATTGTATATTTCTTCTGTGAAATCCAAGCCGTGATTATGTGTTTCTTGACGTATTCTGTGTAGAATATTTTCGCCACGATCGCAACGCGTCTGCGTCTGTCTATTTCTGTCAACCTCGCGAAATGCTCAGAATTTCCCGTTTCCGTGGGAACTTTGGAGTAAAAAGTATATATAAACACTCTTATATATAAATGCAACGTTGTGTAAAAAATTCAAGTCAATCCATCGATTACTTTTCGAGTTTCGCGGCCACAAACATACGGATGCTGAATTTTTATATATATATATGAAATAATTATCAACTTCAATTTTATTTTATTTATTATATCATTGATGTAATTTGCGGTTGTAAAGTGCAAAAACTATTGACTTTCTAATAAAAAAAAATACTGAAAATTCGCAAAACCCCATAAGAAGCAATTTTATGAGGGCTATAGAATTTTTAAAAATTGTTAAGTTCAGCTATTTTTTATGTATTCAAAATATTTTTTTTTTTGCAGTTTTATTTAATTTTTTTTTGAGGTATCGAAGTCCACAAAAATTCTGAGAAAGGATACGGCCTGTGAGCATTCTGCTTACAGTTTTTTTGAAGTTATGCTTGCTTTGTAAAAATGGCAGTGCACTGAAAAGGCTTCGAGCGCCGATGACCATAGATGTTGCCTTGCATTTGAATAAAAAACAATAATTAATAGTAGACGGCAAATTGTGTATACTAATCAGAAAGAATTAAAGACTCTTACGTTTTGGGGGTTTAGTATAACTTTATAAATTTGTGTATCCAGAAAAATTCAAGTGGTATCTGTCATTTATAATTATGACAGTTATATGGAACACGTTTTCCACTCACCCCCACCCACATGAGAAAACGTTCGTTCGCTTTTTTATGTGAAAAAACGTTCGCTTTTTACCAAATAGATGGCCTCTTAAAAAACCATATTCTACGTTAAAAGTTCATTTCTTTAGAACAAGATGGTATTATTTTTTTTTATCTCAATAATTTCATATAATGAATATAATTACTGGTCTGAGGTGTGCAGTGGTCATCTAAATGTAATGCATCAGGGTTAATTCCTATAATATGGCTTTGCAATTATAATAACAGTTTGTTAATTGGTTTTATCCCATGTCTTACCATGGAGCTAGAGAATTTAGGCTCTATGAAAAAATTAACATAATTTATTTTTGTGATCTCCTATGTCCGAATAATTATTGTCACTGTGTGGAATAATTATAACATTATTTCTACTGTTATAGAAATCAAATGTGAATCGATGTGAATGGAATAATCTGTATGTTTATGAAATGTGAGTTTGTCTGTGTTTATGTGTAGCTGGGGCTGTATGTATGTGTGAGTATTGTATATATATTAAAATTTTAATTTTTCTTTTTTCAGTATGCTTTACAAAACAGTGCCAATTTTGTAATCCCCCCCTCTTCATCCAACCATCACTTTATTTCCCTATATATAACATGTTTAGGCACTCGAATTAGTGTTAGAATATTCTAATTCTAATATCGATAGGTTAAAACTGATCTGATTAAAAAAAGGCCTGGATAATATTGTAGCTGTAGATGTAGAGAGGGTGATCTATTATATAATAACTTCTTTGTGAATGTAATTGTCCATTGAAAGTTATTTTCTATAAAAGTGAGGGTGTTAAACCAGGTGGATCCTAAATCCTCTTGATGGGGACAGTTTTTCCATAAGTTCGCTAAACTTATCTTGTTCCATAAAACTATCTATGCAACTATCTATTTTGCGTAGTTGTTGGGATTTGTACAAGTTGAATGGTTGGCGGTGTAACTGCAAGTATTATTTTAGCATACATACCCAAAAAAAAAGTCATGTTAATATATACGATGTCTTGTTAGGCAGTGCCATCGTATTGTAGACGTCATCTCTTCCTCCCTTGAGCAGAAGAAATATTGCGCGGCAATCTTGTTGGAGGATCGTGTCTGGTATATCTGGGACTGATGTGGACGCTGAGAGGATTCCTACCACATGTTTATTACATCAGTATTAAAATCCTACCAGAGTGACCGCTACTTTAGGGTCAGCTATAGATCATCCTTCTCTAATTTCCATCCTATATCTGTTGGTGTTCCCCAAGGAAGTTTTACTCCATTTATACAGCAGATATGCTACCAACTCTCTACACCAGTAGTACTTAACCTTTTTGAAGTCAGGGAGCTCATTTGATTATATGAAAAATTTGCAGAACACCAAAATTAAAGGTCCAGAAAATAAACAAAAACATACAAACATAACTTACATTACAAATTAAACTGGTTACATAACATTTACAAAGTACTAAAAAAAAAAATAAAACATTTGTAAAAGCTAACTCAAAATGCACGAGAGTTTTAATCGAGATGAAAATTATTAAATGTGATAATAC
Organism: Triatoma infestans; assembly: GCA_011037195.1. NCBI lineage: Eukaryota > Metazoa > Arthropoda > Insecta > Hemiptera > Reduviidae > Triatoma > Triatoma infestans. The sequence goes on from JAAEAF010009723.1 coordinate 17,494, forward strand.
CTGAATTTGTTAACTTTTGTAGATTTCACCGATATTAAGTCCAATATTTTATATACCTACTCTCAATTCTTGGTCTAAATAGTTCGCGTTTTTTAGTTTTTATATTGGTTATTGTCGAGAAACCGAGGTTACACAAGTATGAAGTTGAAAACTGAGAGAGCTGGGGTATTCGACTTGAAGAAAATCCATAATTCCTCCGGAGTTATTTAAGAGAATTTTATTTTTAGAGTACGATCCGTTGACAAGGTAATCAATTGATCTTCTTCTTCTTAGTATGGAAAATTACAACTTGATGTATCAATCGTGGCAAAGGGATTTTGTGCACATTTTGGGATTATGTACACTAGTAAATATTAAATTTCTATTTTTACTTTCTCTTACTCCTTGTAAGAGAAAGTATTGTAATCGTGTCAAATTTTCGATATCGAGTTTTCACCGGAAATATCCGTTTTAGGTCCCTTGAGTCCAAAAAAGTGGTTTTTAGCAAATGGTGTGTGTGTGTGTGTGTGTTGTGTGTGTGTGTGTATGTATGTGAACACATAGCTCAAAAACAAAAACCGTAAAAGTTGAAACTTGATATTCCGTTTAGGTATCACCATGGGATCTGACAGTACGTTATCTGTCAAAATTCCTCAACCGGAAATACCACTTTACTTGTTGTTTTTTTTTTTACTTTTTTGCGTTTTTCTCAAAAATGCTCCGACGATTTTCTCCAAACTTGGTATATCAACTACACATACAAAGTGGCTACAACTTTTATTTGAAATGTTTCTCTGGGAAAATTCATTTAAGGGCAGTTACGGGGGAGGGGTGGGGTTAGGTTTTCATCTAAAGTGCTATTTCAGTTTATTAAATAATTCTATCATCTAAATAATGTTAATTAAACTTGAATATGTTGTTGAAATTCCGAGTTTCAAAAAAAATTGGATAACCGGAAGTGCGTTTACATTACCACATCACTAAATGATTTTTTCACATTTTCGCGATTTTCTCAAAAATATCTCCGATGATTTTCTTGAAACTTCCTACATAAACTAAACATACAATGATCTACAACTTTTATTTGTAACATTTCTCTGGGAAAATTCATTTAAAGACACTTTTGGAGGAGGGGTGTGGTTACGTTTTTCTCCAAAGTGCTATCATAGTTGATTATACAATTCTATCACCCAAACAAAATTAATTAGAAATAAATAGATGGCGAAAATTCCGAGTTTCAAGAAAATTAGTAAACCGGAAGTGCGCTTTTACTGAACAGTTTTTTCAGTTTTCGAGGAATTTCATTAAATTTGGACGCAAACTATAAAATTTGTCAATTATTATTTTGAGAACTGGACTAAGAGAAAGTTGTGTGAGTGTTTCACACCAGATTTTTTTTTTTTTTTTGTTATTTTACGAAGCACTTGCAATATGCTCGGGAAGCACCAGTTAAGAACCACTGCTTTACACATTCGCTAATGATACCGCCATTCTTTGCTACACATAAAGATTCCGTAATAGCAACTCGCAATCAACAAGCTCACCTGAATTCACTTCAACAATGTTTCACCAAATTGGGGAATCAAAATCAGTAATGAAAAGAGCAAAACCATACAATCCATATATATATTTTTTTTTTTTTTATTTAAGGCGTCTCAACATCTGTGGTCATTTGCGCCCGGAGCTTCTCAGTGCACACTGCCGGCCTGCGCGGACAGTGTTCTCCGTTACAGACAAGCCACTGTCCATCACCGGACAGTGAACTGTAGGGGCTCCTAGGAAGAGAAAATCTAAGGGTAGCACGGCTGGATTCGAACCCGTGATCTCCGCGTTACTAGTCCAGCGCGCTACCACTGAGCTAATCCCTTCCCTCAATCCATATAGATTTAAATATACCATATAAGTCCGTCAAGAAATCATATTCCGTTACAACAAATTTGATAACAATAACTTATCCTCTCATGTCAATCCTCTTGTCCGTGAAGTTGCATACTTCACTAATCCTACAAATTCTATTCGAAGACAAAAATGTCCGTGGCTTCGTGATCTACTTATTGAGCAATTGGCTTTTCACTACTGGAGTGGACTTCTCCACTCAGGTTTCTATTAATTCCCCCATAAATAAAAAGAAATTCACTATTATTATGCTTGTAACAGGTGTAAATACCAATAAAATAAAATAAAAAAGTCTTGTTAGAAACTGTCAATTTGAAGGAATGTCCGAACTGATAAAGAGATCTATCTAAGATGTGTTTAATGAAGTAATTAAGTACCTAGGCTGCACATTTGCAGGGGAACTAGTTGTAAATGATAGGTCTATCCGTCAGCTTAATGAGAATATGGATAAACTCACCACTTCAAGTTTGTTAAAGCCAGACCAGAAGTTAAATATTCTAAAACATAAATTAAACATAAATTATGCTCCACTCAAGGGCGTTCCCGGAGTTTCCACGAGTTCAGCAGGAGATATTGGACCCCTCTGCCGCAAATGCGGTAGAGAGAACGAAACACCGGCACATGTGCTCGGAAATTGTCCAAACAATATGCTCCTCGTGACTAGGCGGCATCACAGGGTCAAGCACGCGATCGCAGAGTCTCTTAGGGCTCTTGATTATACCTGCTTTGAGGAAGTGTACGCTGTTGATGATGAGAGCTCTGCGCGATATGCAGATATAGTGGCCTTTAAAAGGGACAGCAGACTAGCGTACATCATTGATCCGACGGTGCGTTATGAAAATAACGATCCACAGCAGGGGGATAAGGTGGACACAGAAAAGCGTGCCATTTATAGCATATGTATTACATATCTCTCCGAGAAGTATAGAGATATGTTTGGGGAACGGGACTGTAAAGTGGTGGTCTATGGTTCGGTGCTCGGGGGACTATTCCAAAGAAAACGGTGGAATTCTGGGACGAGGTCAGTATAGACCCGAATGTATTGCCGAGGCTAACGGAGGAGATTATTGTAGACTCTCTAGCATCATTAACCACCACATCTACAGTTAGACTTTGCGCACACACGTCTGTTGTCGAAAAGTGGAAAACAATAACAAAACAAAATTATCTGTTTCATGATTTAATCTGTGTAATAATGTATTGTTTCCTCTTTCTTTGTTTATGTCAGTTCGATTGATTGGTAAGCTGTGTGTTAGCAACTTGACATTGTCGAGCAGCCCCACTGACAATTCTTCACGAATAAGTGTTTCTCTCTCTCTTAAAATCCTACTTAGTATTGTGCATCTATTATTTAATAGAAAAATTAACATACGAATTTGTCATCTCCCATATTAATGATATGCACATGTATAATGTCAACAAAAATATAGTAAACCCCTAACTACATAGTACGTAAAGCTTCCATTTGTCTATACCATAAATTATATAAATCGTGTGTACAAAAAAAAAATTTCACCAAGTTGACAGGGAACGACTGTTTTGTCTTTCTTTTACAGTAAAGAAGGTGTATATTTTACTATTGGGTGGTCTGGTATCGGCCTGTAAAAAAACATACATATCATCTGGTGGAAAGTTTTGCTGAATCGAAATGAAATATGTTGTTAAAATGTCGCTATATTTACGGCGATAGACTATGCTATCTCATAGAGGAGAAAAAAATCCATGTGTATGTGTGTTAGTGAGAGAGAAAGAGATAGGCTGTATGGTGGATAGAGAAACAGGACGATTTAGCCAAAAGTGTCAGCGCTACCATGATTGATTGCCCACATGAAGGTTGGTCGCTAATTGGCCAAGCTGCTTTCTCAATTATTCAATGTTGGGATCAACCCAAAATCTCCCATAACTGAACACCTTTATTGGAATAGTCATGCAAATTACTAAAATTGAATTTATTTTTTGTTTTTATAAACCGACTTTTAATCCGTTAGATTTCTACTTTTAACGATTAGCTGTTTATAAATGGCTTACTTATACTCTGAATATAACTAATATGATATTTTGCTTTATATAAATAATTCTTTCTGGAAATAAATGATAATTTAATATTATTCATGAACGAAAGCTTAGTATTAATATATAAAATTGGATTTTCGAAAAAATTTCAATTCTTTAGGAAAGTATTATCCTTTAAGAATGGAAGAAAGTATCACCAAAAACTGATGTTCAAAAGATAAACCCTGAATAACATAAAGCTTTGCATTCCAGTTTTTCCTCCATCATTTTTGGCATGTAGAAGCTTTAAACTATTGTAAAAGTCGTATTTCTACCACAATTACTGACATAATTACAGATCCCACTGTAATTGTGGTTTCGCAATATTTTTTTTCTCTCACGAAGCAATAACAGAATCGTTTAAGGCCACTCTTAGTTTAGTGAAATTCAATATTTTCCCCTTAGCTAATTATTTAAAAACAGAAAATGTCTGAACTTCTCTACGGGTGGGGGGGTGGGTAATAATTAAGAAATAAAGATTTGCTAAAAATTTCTCTGAGCAGAGTTTGAAAAAAATATTATAATGGGGTTGTTGAGGAGAGAAATTTAGGTTTGATTAAATGAACGAGATATGAAGACAATAAAATGATAGAATGAATGGTGAGAGTAAAGAGATGACACGATGCGATGTACAGTTGTATGGTTGTATCTAATAGATCCTCTAGATAGATTCCCACTGGCTTATATACATAGGTTCTCCCACTCTAGCCTGCCTAAGTTAGAGAGTAGTCTCTGTTAACCAGAGAGGGCCTCTCTTCTCTCTGCTGGATGCTATTACAAATATGCTGCATCTGCTAAAATGTTTTCGGCCGGTGCATTATATATTTGTTACCAGGGGGCACCTGAAGAAGCTTAGCCTAGAACATGATAGTATTTACAAATGCTGGAGGAGATGAGGTGATGCTCATCATCCAGAGAAGATTTTAAAACCTAGATAAAGAAATGGGGCATTACCTTAGAAAATTGTATATCTCCTCACAAACACAGCAGATATTACATAGATACACTTCGCCAAAATCTTTAGAACTAGTACAAATGTTATGTTCTGAGCTTGAAGATCCAGAACGTTTCTGAGGATTCTAAATTATGACAGGGAGAGAGAGGCCGTTGCCCGTTCATTAAGTATTTATTAGAAGTCCGTTTGAAGAAAAGGCTTCCGACATAATAGCTCAATTCATTGATCTGCTAGTTAATTGGGCTTCCTAATTTTAGAGATGGTAAAAAAAAAATATTGACTACTTCAATATTGAAGATTATCGATCGAACCTTGATAATTTTGTGAATAAATCTTTTCCCAAAAAAAGTCATTATTAAAACTATTATTATTCATATAGCGAGGGTTTTTTTTCTTGATGTGGTCAGAAAGAAAAAGATTTCTAAAACAATACTTTATGAAAAGATTGAGACCGTAGTTCTTAAAAGATTTCAGAGTTATAGATATGGAAAATATGTAATTTGTTGTAAAGGGAAATATGAAGACTAAACTATGATAAAAAAAAAAAATTAGAGATTTTTCGATTAATTCGTAAGAACATAATAACAATAGGATCAACCCTAACAAAACGCAATACATTGTGTTCACCGCACATAGAAAGTGTTATCTTCGGTCTTCATATTGTATACTCCTAACTCACCCGCAATACTGTATCTAGTCAAGTGGCTAACGTGGAAGTCACATACCAGACTTAAGTCAAACCTCTTTTCACTTTACAGAAAGAAAGACGATTCTATATTACACTGCTTACACCCATATACGGACTATAATTGTAAAGAACTACAAAACGTACCAACCTTAACAGAAAACACAGCCTGAAGTTCAAAATACTCCGCCATATAATCGAAGCTCCTTATTAGATCTCTAACCATTCAAAACATCCACAAATCTGAAGATTCTTTTTGTCCATAACTTATAACAAAATCCCATGACACATCAAATTTCACAGCAAAACTCTCCCTCCAACCCAATCCTGACATCCCAACTCTCTCCTCAAACCCATTTCCAGACAATCCTCTGCTAGGCGACTGAGACATCATTGACCCTGCGATTTCTTGGATAACTAATGGTAATTGCCAGGGATAACTATCACGTCAATTTATAGGGGTCTCTAAACATTGCGATTTTGGTAGGGTTTTGGGAATTTGCAGCCACATAATTTTAGCTTTTACGGAGCTAAAGTAGGGATAGAAAAGGAAATTTGGGAATATCAGGGAAAATAAAAAACAAAACAGCACAACACAATACAGCAGGATTAGGATGGAAGAACCCAGTGGAGACTTACCTTATGATAGAGGACCACCGGCTGATAGAAAAGATAAGTATTCAGATAATAATAATAAGGATATTAATGATATTAATATTAGTAATAACTATGTTAATATTAGTTATAGTAATAATGATAAGTCTGAGAAAGGCCACAAGAGATCGCTGACTCGCGAGAATACGAGGTTATGCGCGCGGCAATGGTGGTGAAAAACAAGTATGGTAAAGCGAATATTCATGATACAACTGCTGATAATAACAAAATTAATAAGGAAGTATCTATGGAAACAGGTTCTGCGAGCTTGACTGGTTTGTATAAGACTACGGACATAGGTCCCTACAATCTACATGAATGAAGGACGGGACAGGAATCCATTGTGGGCAATATCCATGGAGTCACATTCGGTACAATATATAGAGGACAACAGCTATTCAACTCATATAGTTGATATCAGAGCTGTAGGCAATAACCGAATGAAAATCACAACAGAAACACCTGAAGCGACTAACTACCTAATTAACCATATAGGTTTGGAAAAACGAAATTCTGCTAGGCGTATGTTCCAGAATAACGAATTTATTCAAATGGAGCATTAGAGGGATGGAAGTATCCTTTTCAGAGGAGGAAATTCCGCACCACCTTCGAAATGAAATTTCGGTGATAAAGGAGAATGGGTATATAAATGATCCGAAAATAGGCCTCTTGAAACTTGTCTCTTGACCTTCGATAGCAGAAACTTCCGAGGCATGTCACTTTGTATGGAGCGAGGTTCAGATTGGACCCCTCCCCCCGTGTTTCTCAGAGGAGACCATGCTTGAATTGTCTCCGATATGGACATTGAGGCATGCAATGTAGAGGGCTGACAAGGTGCTTTGGGTCTGCACAATGAGAAAATAGAGTGCATTAACTGCCATGGGACTCACCTTGCGACGGATGCGAAATGTCCAAAGTACATAGAGGAAAATAAAATAGTTTTCAGGCTTTATTTCTTTCTTGTAAATTTATTTATGAAGTTATAAATATTCAATGTCCCACGCGTTGGTCTAGTACTAGCGCACTCGCCTATCGTCCGAGAATTCAGGGTTCGATTTGCGTGAGGGGAAAGTCGGTGTTCAGTATCGTGATAAAAAGTGGGAAACTACAATTATTAGTAGCGTCCTAGGTAGCGTGGGAACAGCGGCGTGCATACCACATGCCCTCCTATTCAAATCGCTGTCTGGCAAGCTTTGGCCCTTCCTGGGCTGTTGCGCCATAGGAGGATAAATATTCCAATACATAAATTAAAACCTAAGCCTGGACACTATAACATAATACACTTGTAATAAAGTTTTATAATGGAGCATTTTTATTTGGAATATATATGTATTTATCCCGCAGCCTATTTAGTCCAAGTTTGGCTGCACGGGGGATTTTCATTCATTCATATTGGAAAAATAGTCCCTTCTTTTTAGAAAAAAAAATTCATTCTAAATAAATAAATTTCATTTATAATAAAGAAATAAATAAAAACTTTAACAAATTGTTAAAAAAAATACAATAAAAACTAAATTGAACAAACCAAAGCAATTTAAAGTCAATACACTTGTTTAGTATTAAAACAAATAAGGCACCAGAGCAGTATTACATGGTTTAAAAATAAAACAACATAAAGTGTAATGTACAGCACACATTTTATATATGTTTTGGACGAGAATCAACAACCTATAAACAACCGCACAGGAATCATTATTGTAGATCTGCTAAAAAGTTACTGGATGAGATTTATAATATACACTAAATGCA
>JAAEAF010009724.1:0-26471 GCA_011037195.1 Triatoma infestans
TTTACTTTCTCTTACTCTTAGTGAGGAAGTATTGTAATCGTGCCAAATTACTTTCTCTTACTCTTAGTGAGGAAGTGTAATCGTGTCAAATTTGTGTGTGTGTGTGTGTATGTATGTGAATAGCATAGCTCAAAAACGAGAAACCGGAGAAAGTTGAAACTTGATATTCCGTTTAGGTATCACCATGGGATCTGACAGTACGTTATCTATCAAATTCCTCAACCAGTAGTACCACTTAACTAATGTTTTTTTTTTACTTTTTTGCGTTTTACTCAAACATGGCTACGACGATTTTCTTCAAACTTGTATCAACTACGCATACAAAGAGCTATAACTTTTATTTGAAACATTTGTCTGGGAAAATTCATTTAAGGGCAATTATTGGGGGAGGGGTGAGGTTAGGTTTCCCTCTAAAGTGCTATTTCAGTTTATTAGACAATTCTGTCATCTAAATAATGTTAATAAGAATTAAATATGTTGTTGCAATTCCGAGTTTGAAAAAATCCGATAACGGGAAGTGCGTTTACTTTACCACTTTACTAAATGATTTTTTCATTTTCGCGATTTTCTCAAAAATGGCTCCGACGATTTTCTTGAAACGTCTTATATAAACTATACATACAACTTTTATTTAAAACATTTCTCTGGGAAAATTCATTTAAGGTCACTTTTAGGGGAGAGGTGGGGGTAATGTTTTTCTCTAAAGTGCTACATAGTTGATTATACAATTCTATCATTCACACAAAATTAATTAGAAATAAATAGATGGCCAAAATGCCGAGTTTCAAGAAAATTAGTGAACCGGAATGGCGCTTTTACTGAACAGTTTTTTTAGTTTTCGACGAATTTCATTAAATTTGGTACACTAACTATAAAATTTGTCAGTTATAAATTTGAGAACTGGAATAAGAGAAAGCTGTGTGAGTGTTTCACAACAGATTTCTTGAATTGTTGTACAGTTCACATTGATTTCCCATACTTCTGCTAAGTTATCAATTGTGGTGCTGTTAGGAATTGATTGCTTAGAACTAAGAGCGAAAAAAACCAGTAGTCCTGATCTATTGCCACGTTTCTACGACCACTTCGTAGACCCCCAGTTTCCCTGATATGTACGAATCACACGATGAACCGCAGAACGTGACAGACCTAAAATATTGCGCCACACATCAAAGATATTTTCCATTATGACCTGCTTCTTTTGGTTGTCATTGACATCATCAGCATTTTTTTTTATCAAAAACAGTGTGTGATAACATAGACTTGTACGTGCAAATTCTTGGGCGCATGCCAGAAAAACCGGTCGATGATCACCAAAAGGAAGCCACGCTATCACGGCAAAAATATCTATGATGCTTTCCAGCTTTTTGCGGAACCAACCACAACAACATATCGTTCGCTATGTCCTTACCTCCGCAAGAGCCGTAAAACCATTTTTCTGGTCATAAAGTTAAGCAAATAATATACTTTAATCGGGAAGTGGGACTTTAACAAAGGACTTTACAATTTTTGAAGCAGTAAAAGACTGATTACACTTTCTCTATTAACCATGCCACAGACAATTGAACCTCTTACACAAGCATTATTAACAAAAAAAAGCCAGTAACGAATTGTTAAGCCACAATATATCTAATATGTACTTTATAAACACTTTTAATACAACCCAATGATCCATGGAAGATGACGAAAATTTTCGGTTGATTAACTAACCGGAAGATTGGATTCCATCATAGACCGGATATCTTCCAACTTCCGGCCCTGGAAGTTTTGTATTAATATTTTTTAAACTATATAAATACTTTTATTAACTTTAATTAAAGTATTATAAAAAAGTCGAAGTATACATTAAACGTGGTGGTGATACATCAGCCGTGAAAATGCTTAATTAGGGAGGGACATGTCCCTGAACTGGGAGGTAACTAACATTCTCACACAACTCTCTCTCGCATTAATTAATTAAAGAAATTTTCTTTAATATTGCCACGTTTACAATGTTTATGTCACATAAAGCTTGGGCATCAAGAAAGCTTGGGCGAATTTAAGTTTAAACTAAGTGGCAGAGCTGCGATTTCCCTCCAATATCAATTTTCTGTTTACAAGAAAAATATTTCTTATAAAAGTGATACGTTTCTATCTAATGCAGCTAGCACGATTCTGAGGGAATGGAATACAGCCGTTACTGGCAGTTACAGCACTGAGGTAAAACACAGTAAAGGTGGTGATGCGCTACGGCTATGCAAGAAAAGAACCAGAAAAACCCTCTAAGAGGTCTAAGCAGGTATCAGATTTGGTAGGTTCAAAAAAAACATCTGCACAAGGTAGAGTGTTAATTAACTCGGAATAATTCACCCCGGAGCCGTCTCCACCTGAGGTGTGACTGCGTTGCAATCGGCAGATTACGATACGAGATCTTTGGCACGTTGAGATCGGAGGAGATCGTACTGCAAGAAGGATTGGTTGTTTTTAGAACGGTGTCTGGGCTAAAATATTAAAATGGGTTTACTACCTAAATTTTACAGAGTAGGGTTTTTGACTTTTTGTGGAATTTCTCTTTAAATTTGGGAATTTCTCTGTAGTAACGAAACATTTCTTTGAAAATAAAAAAATTAAATTTCTCTTATTCCTTACAAGGAGGAAGAATTGTAATCGTGCCAAATTTGCGTTATCGAGTTTTCACCGGAAATACACGTTTTGAGGTCCCCTGAATCCAAAAAAAGTGGGTTTTAAATAATGGTCTGTAATGTGAGCACCATAGCTCCAAAACAGAAAAATGATAGACAGTTCATACTGCAACTTTTATTTGACACATTTCTCCGAAAAAATTCATTTAAGGGCACTTTTGGGGGAGGGGTGGAGTTACGGTTTCCTCTAAAGTGCTATTTCAGTTTATTACACAATTCTATTCATCTAAATAATATTAATTAGGATTAAATATATTGTTGAAATTCCGAGTTTGAAAAAATCGGATGATTTAAACAGTTTACTGAATAGTTTCAATGTTTGCGATTTGACTCCGCAAGAACGAATTTCAATTCGGTGCTACACTAACTACAAAATCTGTCAATCACAATTTTTTGAAAATTAGAGTATGAGAAAGTTGTGTGAGTGTTTCACATCATTTTTTTTTTAGGTGTTCAGTGGTCATTTGGGAGTATAAAAATCACCTCCCCCTCAAATACAGGTTTTTAGAATTTAAGTTTTCTGGACATATGAGTCAAATTTGCCATTTTTTTTTAAAGTAGAGCTTCACACACCCTGAGAACACATTCATTTGTAGACGTAGGTCGTATGGAGGGAGTTACGGTTTTTTTGTCCAACTCACCCTAGATGACGTATTAAATGAACACCCTATTATAAATTAATATTAACTGGTCAACACACACACACACACACACACACACACACACACACACATACATACATATATATATATATGTATATTTATATACATATACGTATATATATATACATATACCCAATGTATATTTATTGTAATTTATTTACGTATTCATGAATAAAACATTTGATCAATTCATCTCTTCAAGTAGCAAAAAAACATAACTAAGGCCCGGCCATTTTGTATTTATTACATACGTCACAATCAACAATAACACTAAATTTAAAATACTTCCATTTATTTATTAAATTGTGATTTATTTATTTATTTATATTAAGGAATAAATAAAATATTTAATTAATTTTTTGGGTCATTTGGCCCACATTGGGAATAAGAAGAATTGTCTTTGGAGCCACACTTAAAAATACGAAACACTAACGGACATTCTTTAAGATAAAGATTATGTTAGATCAATTTATTTAATTTGCGATTACTGATATAGAAACTTTACTTATCTCAGAAGTTCATTAACTTCATTAATACTTAATTTTTGCTATAAAAGTAAAAGTGGGCAAAAATGCCCGCAAGGAGTATCTGTTGCATGCAGTTACTTGGGGAAGTAGCGACCCCACGGGTTCTCCATGCACTTCGTCAGAACAGTACAAAATACACTTAAACTACATACACTCTACTCTTTACAGACAAGGACAAACACTGTACACAAACTAGCATCTCCGTCCCTAGTTAATAGGCGTAAACCAAGGAGAAGGAAGGGATTAGCTTGGTGGAAGATTAGATTAGATTCTGTGGGGGAATTGGCTCTTCACCCTGCGCCACCGCGACCACCAAGGGTCTATTGTGGCACACCTTAAGTTGAGACCCCGTCTCCAGCCCCGTCCCTTTTTTGAACTTTGGAATCTGGGAGGCTCCAGGTGGTCGGTTAAGAGCATCTCCATCAGAGTACTCTTTCGAGTCCTGTCTGCCTTGACAGACTTAATAGACCCAGGGAGCCCCTGCTGAGGCTTGCTAGGCTCAGCTTCTCCTCTCCAAAGGGATACCTCAGCCATACTAGCCCCTCGCACTGACATAGCACGTGCAGTGCTGTTTTCTCTTCTTCCTGACTAAACCTACACAGGCTATCCGTTGTCAGGCCCATGCGATGCATGTGCTTATTAGCTCAGTGGTAGCGCGCTGGACTAGCAACGCGGAAGTCCCGGGTTCGAATCCAGCATGCTGCCCTTAGATTTTCTCTCTTCCTAGGAGCCTCTACAAGTCAGTGTACGGTGATGGGCAGTGTTGTCTATAGCTAGAGAACACTGCTTGGATGCCGGCTGTGTATTGGAGAAGGCTCCGGGGGGCACAATAGAACTTTCAGGTCGCAGTGCGATAATACCCTACAACAATCTACAATCAAACTGGCGTTAGTAGGACCCTCTAACTGAATAATGTTAGTTTAAGAATCAGCTAGTTTATTCTTATCTTACAGCTTTCTGGTCTGGGCCGGACAACTATGTAACAATTTTTTACTTTCTCTCACTCCTGTAATGTAATCCTGTCATATTTTCGATATCATGTTGTCACCGGAAATACATGCTGGGAGGGGGCGCTGAGGGGCTTCCTCTGATAATAAAAAAAGAAAATTTTTTAGCAAATATAATCTCAAAACCAAAAACTCCGTCGGAAGCTTAAAACTCGGGTATCCCGTGTGCACTACCAGCATCGCATTGGACATGAACATTTCGGATAAAATCCAACCATCCGGTAATAGACTTTACTAAATTTTTTTTTTTCAGTTTTTCGAAAATTTTTCGAAACCGGTTCACAAATGATTTTCTTGAAACTTCGTATATTATCTACACACATAAATACCTATCACCTTTGTTTGGAACATTTTTCCCGGGAAAATTGATTTTTTGGGGGGTTCTGAGGGGGAATATTCTCCAAATTTGGAGAATAGATTTTAACTTTGGCATGCTAACTTCATAGATAAATACGTATTTATTATTATTATTATTATTATTATTATTATTATTATTATTATTATTATTATTATTATTATTATTATTATTATTATTAGTTTGTGGGAGGGACCAAACCCTACGCTATCCAAAGCCTCATTGGGCCCATATAGCTACCCCAAGAAAAGCAACCACAAACCGGGTCTAGAACAATATCCAGACCTGAGTCTAATGCATCTAAGATTCACCGCAGTCCGAATAAATCGGACAATAACCTTAAAGGGGAAATAGCCTAAACCCTTCCACAGACATCCTGCTCCGACCAAAGGTCCTGACCGTAAATCTCCTCACAACTCAGATGACAGTCTGTCATAAGATGGATGGGTGTTTCCAGACTCTGTCTCACAGACTCTACAAAATGGATCCAGCATGAGCCCCCCATTACGTAGAGATGTCTCCTTAAACCACAATGTTCAGTAAGGGACATCTCCAGTCAGATGTCTGAGAGAGCTCCGTGAAAGACATAGCAACGTCTCACGAGTAGCCCTGTCCGGAGAACCCCGATGAGCATTTTGGATTGTCGACAAGTACCTGAGCTCACCCATAAGGATGAATGCTGAGAAGCTGTCAATGACTGGTATCTCTGACAGACATGTGCCAGAAGACACGCCAACATCAGGCTCCAGGGCCAATGAAAGGGAGAGAGGCGACTAATTTGGCAAACCTATCCACCTCCTCATTCCCAAAAATTCCTTATATGACCTGGTACCCAGGACTAGAAGCACATCCTTCAGAGAATCAAGCTCTTCCAGTCTATTGATAAAAACATAACACTTTTATTTGAACTGTTCCTCCCCCCCAAAAAAAACAAACTTATTTTGGATATTTGTGCAGAACTTGTGGCGTTAATTTCAAATTTTATAATGCAATAGTTCAGTGTTTTTTAGAGCGCTCTACTGGGCCATAATATAATTACCGTTTCTCTAACTGCCCAAGATTAGTAGGGTGTTACTTATCCCCCCACCACTAGCTCTATATTTATGTTAAGACACAGATGCGTAAAATCTAAGTTTAAAGAAAAATTGCCATTTTTTATATATTTTATATGATAAAAGGGGTAAGAGAAAGTTGTATGAGTGTTTCACAAACCGGATGTTTTAGATCTATGATCTGAATTTGGGGTGGGGGATTATTTTTAATATTTTTTATATTTATTTTAGTACCTAATAAAAGCCACAATGATACAGTAATGGAAGGTGAGCAGAATTCGCGCACCTGATCGATGCCAGTTGCCTAGCAACAGGCCAGCCAATAGAAACACAGCATGTTCACCTCTACTTTCGTGTTTTCTTCTCCACAAATACATTTTTATTATTTCAAATGATTAAAATGTCTTAAAAAAATAAAATTAAAACAAATTTATTGTATTTATTTCATTAATAAATTATCTAATTCCGTTGTCTTCAGCATTTGTAGAGATAAAATCTGGTGTGAAACATTCACACAACTTTTTCTTAACAGTTTTCAAAATTGTAATTGACAAATTTTATAGGTTAGTATGCCACCAAATTTAATGAAATTCTTCGATGTTTACGCTCTTCCGGTTTACAAAAATTTTTCTTAGAACTTGGGAATTTTGTGATTATAATTTATTTCAAAATTAATTTTGTCTAGCTGGTAGAATTGTATAATCAACTATGATGGGGCGGGGTTGGTGTAGTGGTTATGAGCATGACTTCCGTTGGTGAGTGGGAGGACCCCAGTTCGAGTCCCGCGTATAACTGCTAAATTTTATATTGGTATGAAAAATGTTAACAGTAAAGTAGGTGCTTCCGCCCCCGTCCACGACACCTAATTTGGTAGTTGGACGTTAAGCCCGCCTGAATCAACTATGATAGCATTTTAGAGGCAAACATAACACTACCCCTAATTAGATTACCCAGAGAAATGTTTCAAATAAAAGTTGTAGCTGTTTATATGTGTAGTTAATATACTAAGTTTAAAGAAAATTCGTTGGATCCATTGTTTTTTTTTGTTGAGAAAATCGCAAAAAAAAGAATCATTCAGTAAAGCGATATTTCCGGTCGAGGAATTTTGACAGATAACATACTGTCCGGGGATCCGCATGGTGATACCTAAATTGGAAAATTAAGTTTGAACTTTTTTTTTTTTTTTTGAGCTATGCTATTCACATGTATTGTGCTTCTAGTCTGGGTACATAGGAATTTTTGGGAATCAGGTGGTGGATAGGTTTGCCAAATTATGCACCTCTCTCCCTTTCATTGGTCCCCGTAACTGCTGTTGGTGTGTCTTCTGACACATGTCTGTCAGGGATTCCAGTCTTGGACAACTTCACAGCATTCATCCTTATGGATGAGCTCAGTTGGTTTTAGGGGTCCGGACAAGGCCATTAGTGAGATGTTGCTCTGTCTTTCACGGAGCTCTCTCAGGCATCTGGTTGAATCCCTTACTGGGCTAATTGTGGTTTAAGGAGACATCTCTACATAATGTGGGGCTCATGGCGAATCCATTTTGTAGAGTTTGTGAGACAGAGGAGGAAACACCCATCCATCTTATGACTGATGGGCTGGGTTTGAGACAATTAGGTTCAGGACCTTTGGTCGGATAGGATGTCTATGAAAGTGCTTAGGCTATTGTCCGATTTATTCAGACTGCGGTGAATCTTAGATGGATTAGACTCGGTCTGGATATTTGTTCTAGACCCGGTTTGTTGTTGTTTTTCTTGAGGTAGCTATATGGGGATCCAGTGGGGCTTTGGATAGCGTAGGGTTTAGTCCCTCCCCACAGACAAATAATAATAATAATAGTAATAATAAACACCACTTTTTTGGAATCGCGAACTTCAAAACGGATATTTCCGGTGTTAATCTTAATATCGCAAATTTGACACGATTATAATACTTCCTCCTTACTAGGAGTAAAAGAGAGTAAAAAAAAAAAAATCTGGCATGAAACACTCACACAACTTTCTCTTACTCCAGTTCTCAAAATTATAATTCACAAACTTTACAGTTCGTGTACCAAATTTAATGAAATTGTCGAAAAGTGGAAAAAAAACTGTTCAGTAAAAGCGCACTTCCGGGTTACTAATTTTCTTAAAACTCGGAATTTTGGCCATCTATTTATTGATAATTAATTTTGTTTGGATGATAGAATTGTATAATCAACTATGATAGACTTTAGAGAAAAACATAACCCCACCTCTCCCTCAAAAAGTCCCTTTAAATGAATTTTCCCAGAGAAATGTTTCAAATAAAAGTTGTAGCTCTTTGTATGTGTAGTTTATATAGGAAGTTTTAAGAAAATCGTTGGAGCCATTTTTGAATAAATCGCTAAAAAGTGAAAAAAAAAAAATCATTTAGTAAAGTGGTGCAAACGCACTACCGGTTTATCCGATATTTGTCAAACTCGGAATTGTAACAACATATTTAATTCTAATTAACATTATTTAGATGACAGAACTGTCTAATAAACTGAAATAGCACTTAAGATAAAATCTAATCCCACTTCTCCCCCGAAAGTGCACTTAAATGAATTTTGCGAGAGAAATGTTTCAAATAAAAGTTGTAGCTCTTTGTGTATATAGTTGATATACCATGTTTAAAGAAAATCGTCCCAGCCTTTATTGAGAAAATTGCAAAAACGTATAAAAAAAAAACTAGTAAAGTGGTATTTCCGGTTGAGAAATTTTGACAGATAAACGTACTGTCAGATGCCATGGTGATACCTAAACGGAATATTCAAGTTTCAACTTTCTACGGTTTCTCGTTTTCGAGCTATGCTGTTCATACACACACACACACACACACGCACACACACACTTTTTTGGAATCAAGGGACCTCAAAATGGATATCTCTAGTGAAAACTCGATATCGCAAATTGGACACGATTACAGTACTTCCTCTTACTGGGAGTGAGAGAAAGAAAAAAAGAACATACAAAGTTCAAACTTAATATTCCATTTGGGTATCACTATGGTATCCGGACAATAGGTTATCTGTCAAAATTCCATATCCGGAAGTATCCTATTTACTGATGAGTATTTTTTCAGTTAATTTTCTCAAAATTGGCTCCAACGGATTTTTTTTTGAAACGTTTCACCGGGAAAATACAGTTAAAGGCACTTTTTGGCGAGAGGGGTGGGATTAGGTTGCCCTTCAAAGTACTGTTTCAGTATATTATGCGACTCTATTCCTCTAAATAATTAGAACAGGGTAGTATGTTGTTCATATTCCCGTGTTAGAAGCAAAATCAGATGACCCCCGGAAGTGCAAGGTTTTTTTTACGAAAAAGTACAGTTTTCTACGTATTTTCTCTAGAAACGGCTCCAAATGATTTTTTACTTTCTCTTACTCCTGTAATCGTGTCAAATTTACGATATCGAGTTTTCACCGGAAATATCCGTGTTGACATCCCCTGAGTCCAAAAGGTGGTTTTTAGCAAATGGGTGTGTGTGTGTGTGTGTGTGTGTGTGTGTGTGTGCATAGCTCAAAAACAAAAGCCGTAAAAAGGTGAAACTTGATATTCCGTTTAGGTATCACCATGGCATCTGACAGTTATCTGTCAAAATTCCTTAACCGGAAGTACCACTTTACTAGTTTTTATTTTACTTTTTTGCATTTTTCTCAAAAATGGCTCCGACGATTGTCTTGAAACTTGGAATAACAACTACACAGACAACGAGCTACAACTTTTATTTGAAAGATTTCTCTGGGAAAATTCATTTATGTGCAGTTATTGGGGCAGAGGTGGGGTTAGGTTTTCATGTAAAGTGCTATCATAGTTGATTATACAATTCTATCATCCAAACAAAATTAATTAGAAATAAATAGATGGCCAAAATTCCAAGTTTTAAGAAAATGAGTAAACCGGAAGTGCGCTTTTACTGAATAGTTTCTTCAGTTTTCAACGAATTTCATTAAATTTGGTTACACTAACTATAAAATTTGTCAATTATAATGTTCAGAACTGGAGTAAGAGGAAGTTGTGCGAGTGTTTCACACCAGATTTGTTTTTAAAACTATGTACGTGAACTACACATATAAAGGGTTCGGGGTAATGTTTATCCTTTAAAGTTTTCTATCTTAGTTGATTCTCCAATTCCTACTATCTAGACAAAATTAATTAGAAATAAATTGATTGTCCAAAAATTCCCGAGTTTCAAGGAAAATTAGTAAACAAAAATGATTGAACAATGCAAATCGTAAACAAACAAAAAATAGCAGATGTATATAACAACCAACTGCGATCCGGGTGGTTTAAGCTGTGAGTGCATTGTCAGTCTGAGTTTTGCCGGCCGAATCACATGGTAAGGGCTCCCACCCTAGACTACCCAGGGTCTTGTTCGGTCGGTTATTTGGCCCCGTATCAAGTTACCTTACTATCCAGCAAAACCTATTGGACCCTATATACTACTACCACAAAATTATATCTTATCTTTTCAATTAATAATCAAACTTGTATTAAATAAATAATACTAAAATTGAACAAAAAAAAAACCTGGTGTGAAACACTCACACAACTTTCTCTTACTCCAGTTTTAAAAATTGTAATTCGACCAATTTTATAGTTAGTATACCATCAAATTTAATGAAATTTGTCGGGTTTTTATCGAAGAAAATCGCAAAAATTGAAAAAACTGTTCAGTCAAAGCGCACTTCCGGTTTACTAATTTTCTTGAAATTCAGTATTTTGGCAATCTATTTATTTCTAATTAATTTTGTTTGGATGATAGAATTACATAATCAACTATGATAGCACTTTAGAGAAAAAACATAACTCCCCCTCTCCCCAAAACCCCCTTAAATGACTTTTCTGCAAGAAATGTTTAAAAAAAAAGTTGTAGCTCTTTGTATGTGAAGTTGATATACCAAGTTTCAAGAAAATCGTCGGAGCCATTATTGTAGAAAATCGCAAAAAATTAAAAAAAAAAAAAAGTAGTAAACTTCCGGTTATCCGATTTTTTCAAATTCGGGAATTTCAACAACATATTCAATTCTTATTAATATTATTTAGATGATAGAATTGTTTAATAATCTGAAATAGCACTTTCGAGGACAACCTAACTCTACCCCTCCCCCAAAACTGCCCTTAAATAAATTTTCTCAGAGAAATGTTATAAATAAAAGTTGTAGCTCTTTGTATGTGTACTTGATATAGTTTGACAAAAATCGACGGAACCATTTTTTAATAAAAACGCAAGAAATAAAAAAAAAAAACTATTAAAGTGCTACTTCCGGTTGAGGAATTTTTGCCAGATGACCCATTGTCGGTGATATATACGGTGATACCAAGTTTGAACTTTCTACCATTTTTTTCCTGTTGTTGAACTACGCTGTTCACATACACACATAAAATTTCTTTCCCTACGTAGTTCCAATAAATTTGTCAAAAATTTTTGAAAACTGATATAAGAAAAAGTTGTGTGAGGGTTTCACACCAGATTTTTTTTTTTTTTAACGAAATGAGTGAATTTTGATACAATAGCAAAAATTATATTTTGTAATTTTGGTACAGAATGTTTTTAAAACTAACATTTTTACTTTAGACGTAGTGTATACAAAATGGACGCAACTGGTCAATATGTGGTTTCCTTTTTTTTCTTTGAGTATCAAATAACTGAGGAACATAAGAGATTCCTAGACTTTACTTTAATTTACTAAACTTAAGATAAGGAATAACAAAAAAGGAATACTTACAATACAAAAGAACAGTACAAACAATGAATATATCTTTCTATTGTCCAAATAAAATTCGTTTTCTGAGGTGTTCTAGTGTTACGAATACAGGAAGGTTTCATAATGCCAGGTTTATATATATATACAGGGCAAAGGCTTTGTTTATCGAGAGTTACCTGAGATTGCGCCAGTCAAGTGCTTGTATACTTATACTACACTATCGCCACACTTTATCTTAAGTCCTGTAAACACATTACATGCTACTTGATATAGTTAAGTAAGGTACAAAAAAGAAAAAGATACGCCCCTTTTTATTTGCAAAAATAAAATCTTGCCCTGAATTTTCGAAATTGTATATTTCACCGGGTAATACATTTTTTCGAGGTCCCCTGAGTCCAAAACAGTGTTTTTTTTTAGAAAATAATGTGTGTGTATAATAATCTGTACGTGAATAGCATAACTACAAAATGTAAAATCGGTAGAAAGTTCATACTTGATATTCCGTTTAGGTGTCACCAAGTTTATGAGCCTAGAGAAGTACGCCACGGTTTTTCAGGCTGAAGTTGTGGCGTTACAACTTTGCGCTAAGGAGATTATAAGGCAAGGCATAGTGGGAAGAAGAGTGCCCATATACTCCGCTAATCAGGCAGCCTTTGAAGGCACTTTCCTCACACCAAATAGTCTCAACACCGGTGTGGGACAGCCTAACTGCCCTAATCGAGGTGGGTGCTCGAAACAAACTGACACTCGCCTGGGTGCTCGGGACATGCGGGGTTTCTTGGCAATGAAAGGGCGGATGTCCTAGCGAGAGAAGGTTCGCAAGATACCTTCATAGGCCCCGAAGCCTTCTGCGACTTGTAAAGGAGCCTAATACAAACTTCTATCAAAGGTTGGATAGAAGAACAGCGTCTGCTTTGGTGGGAGACAACACCAGGGCAGAGGCAGGCAAAACTCTTTATCAACAGACATTTGCCTAAATTCACCACGGATCTACTGAGCCATAGCAGAAGGGATATAAGGCTAATAGTGGTTCTACTAACCGGGCATTGTAGGCTGAATAGGCATATGCACCAACTACAACTTGCAGATACCGCTGTATGCCGATTCTGCAAGGCTGTGGAAGAGACCCCGGTGCACATCCTCTGCGAGTGCGCCGGCCTGGCGAGGACAAGGTTTCTTCAATTGGAGACAGACAATCCCAAAGCTATGAGCTTCATGACGGAGCCGCTCTCAGTTTTGCTAGGCCTGGTTAGGTGGGGAAGCTAGGGGATGTGCTATAATCCTAGAGTATCCACAAAGGACCTCGTTTTGTAGACCGCAGTGGAATGAGGCCCGTTCCTCCCCGCCTTTATTATAGGCATCACCACGGGACCCGACAGCACGTCTTATATCGAAATTCCACAACCGGAAATACTACTTTACTGAATTTTTTTTTTTATTTAATTTTTTGCGATTTTCTAAAAAAAAAATGAAATTCGTCAAAAACTGAAAAAACTGTGCAGTAAAAGCGCACTTCCGGTTTACTAATTTTCTTGAAACTCGAAATTTTGGCAACCCATTTATTTCTAACTAATTTGTTTTGAATGATAGAATTGTATAATCAACTACGATAGCAAATTAGAGCAAAACATAACCCCACACCTCCTCCAAAAGTGCGCTTAAATGAATTTTCCCAGAGAAACATTTCAAATAAAGTGGTAGCTCTTTGTATGTGTAGTTGATATACCAAGTTTGAAGAAACTCGTCGGAGCCATTTTTGGGAAAAACGCAAAAAAGTAAAGAAACCAACAAGTAGAGTGGTATTTCCGGTTGAGGAATTTTGCCAGATGACCCACCGTCACATGCCATGGTGATACCTAAACGGAATGTCAAGTTTCACCTGTTTACGGTTTTTTGTTTTTGAGCTATGCTGTTCACACACACACACACACACACACACAGACACACATTTGCTAAAACCACTTTTTTGACTCAGGATCTCAAAACGGATATTCCGGTGAAAATCGATATCGAAAATTTGACACGAGTACAATACTTCCTCTTACTAGGAGTAATAATAATAGGCTCGGATCCCTTCTCATTGTGGATTAGTTGGCAATGAGGAAGCTGACAAACTTGCCAAGTGTATCAGGAACTCTTCAACCTGAATACTCCCTACCTTATGCCACTCCGCGAAGAGAATCATTCGCTATGCAGTGGCGGAGGAAACACTGAACTTTCATCGACAGCAAGCGGCTGGGAAGCAGTGGGAACAGCTTGCAAGTGAAATAGAAGCGCATTCCGACCGACTAACCTGGAAAGGAGGAATGCAGTAGCATATTTTAGGTTAACTACTGGATATGACTACCTACAAAGGCATCTGTTCAAAATCGGGATAGCCGTGTCTGCAACATGTCCACTTTGCCAAATTGACGAGATGACAGGCTTCCACCTCGACACATGTCCCGGACTTGTGGACATAAGAAATTCTTTAAGCACGAACATGGACAAGTGGACACCATGTCCAAACTTTACTGGGCAGCGCGATACCGAATGGCACACCCCGCCACCGGTTCACAGGCGAAGTAAAAAAAATAAAAAAAACTATTTTTTATTTGAAACATTTCTCGGGCAGGAGAGGGGTAGGGTTATTTTTTTTTTCTCATACAATTCTACCATCCAAACAAAAATTAATTAGAAATAAATAGATTGCCAAAATACCCGAGTTTCATGAAAATTAGTAAACTGGATGTACGCTTTTACTGCACAGTTTCTCTCATGTTTTCGGCGAATTTCATTAAATTTGGTACACTAACCATAAAATTTGTCAATTATACTACGGACGACACAAAAGTTTTGTCGGTTCTTGAATGGATTGTTTGTTTATGTGTCCTGTTCTGTATCAGACTTTAGTCCTTAACTAGTCATGTTTATCAGAAAGAGAACCTTTCAAACAGCAATTGTTCCCTCAGTTATCGCATTTCTTTCAAACCAATACCTGTGCTACTCTTTTAATATGAATTCAGAAAAATTTGAAATTCGTGTACTTTTGCGGCATTATTGAAAACAAAGATTTACTGGAGCGGCTGCTGCTCGACAAATATGTGAAGTGGAGGGGAGGGTGTTGTGAATGAAAGGACTGCTCAACTTGGTTTAGGCGTTACAACAGCGGCGACATCACCCATGAAGATAAACCACGTTCTTCATGTGATGGTAAACCCATCTGAATGTGACATTGAGGCTACAGAAAGGGCAGTTAATGAAAATCCGTCAACCAGTACCCGCCAACTGTCGACTATTCTTGGGCCTTCTAGAGAAACAATCCGCCGTCATCTCAAATCCCTTGGAAGAAATTTTAGGAGTTCTGATGATTTGTACCCCATGATTTGACGGCCGCCCAAACCCAACGTCGGGTAGACATATGTCAACAACTGCTCACCAGTCCAAAAGACACTCGTTTCTTGAAACGAATAGTCACTTGTGATGAGAAATGGATCTTTTACCGCAACCCTGACACATACAAGCAGTGGTTAAAACCAGGCCAGTTACTGAACCCGGTTGTGAGACATGATAGTTTGCACATAAAGTTATGTTGTGTGTTTGGTGGAATTTCGAGGATGTGGTTTACTTTGAACTGGTTTCTGTTGGTCGTGTTATAAATGCAGAACCTTATTCTCAGCAACTGGAGAGGGTGTATGAAATTCTGGTTCAGAAATATTCTGCCCTAGTCAATCGGAAGAGAGTTCTTCTACAACAAGATAATGCTCGTCCTCATACCGCTAGAATAACTCTGAATAAAACTGAAGAACTTCTACCACACCCTACATACAGCCCTGACCTCGCCCCCTCTGACTATTACTTGTTTCGCTCAATGGCTCATTTTCTTCGGAGGAGACAGTTCAATAATCAGGAGGAAGTAGAAAACGGTGTTCGCGAGTTCTTCGGATCAAAAGATAATGACTGGTACCTGCGAGCTCATCAACAGTTGACTGATAGGTGGCTCATGACAGTCCAACACGAGGGGTTATACTTTGAGGATTGAGCTGTTAGTTGTTATTTTTCAAATACAATTTTATTGCACTGTACAAACACCGACAAAACTTTTGTGTCATCCCAATAATTTTCAGAAGTGGAGTAAGAGAGAAAGTTTGTGTGAGTGTTTCAAACCAGATTTTTTTTTATACATCTGGCGTATTTTCCATGACAAATGGGTTGGTTTATATTAAAAATTGTCATCGTATATACATATATATATATATATGGCAGATGAGTTATAATAGTAAGGTTATGCCCGATTAGAATGATTACTTATATAAATCTTTCATCAAAATATCGGTTGCAAGTGTTGCCACACTAATATTCAATTTGTATAAGTAGACACGCAAACATAAACCATCCCCCTTTTTTACGTTGGCAACACTATCTGATTTACTACCTGAACAAGAGCGTATAACAGGAAATTTAAATGCAACCCCCCCCCAGACAGCTTTTATAATATAAATTATTTTTAGATAGGCGTCAGTTTTTTATAAGATTAGAATTCATCAATATAAAAGTGAATTATTAAAGTGAAAGGTTCGCTCGCGTAAACATTACGGTTTATGCGTGATAGAAGTCACAAACAGTTTTGACGTATTCTGGTGCACTTGTATTTGGGATGTGTGTGTGAGAAATCTGGTGTCACACTCACACGACTTATTGCAGTTTATAAAATTGTAATTCGACAAATTTTTTGAAATTTTTTTATACTTAGTATACCATCAAACAGCCAATACCAGCTCTCGGGAGTTCGAAACAACAAAATGAATCGTCAAGGGTGTAGCCTTAGTCCGCTACTGTTCATAGTTGCCCTAGATGAAATGCTTGAGAGGTCTCAAGTCAGGATGCATAAGTTTGAGATGGGTTTCTTTAGAATGGCACCCCTTCGCTTAAACGTCCTAGCCTTCGTCGATGATATAGTCCTAATTGCGAGCAATGCTGACAGACAACCTGCAATATAATCTGAACATTTTCCAGGAAGAGCTGAGACAAATTAATATGTCTATCAATACAAAGAGTTTAAAGCTTCAAAGTGTTCACTTCGTGTCAGTTTTAACTAAAGTTTGAGGGGTTTAAAAAGTGACTTGAACATAAAAATTGAACAGTATATTTGTTCATTTGTGTTTTGCATCATGGTGTAATTTTGTCAAAATTTATCGAGCTGTTTTGTAGATAATAGTGAAAATAAATTAACGGCAAAGGTAATAGATTAATCTAAGCCCGTGTAGTGAATTTCTCACGAGGAGTGGGGATAGTCTGGTTCGGCTGAAGTTTGTTGACCAACATTGGAGTTATTCTGCTTTTATTATATAGAAATAAATACTAGAGGTAAATGAGATAACATAATATAGCCATTGACAATTTGTAAATACAGTCTCAATTGTGGTACGTAAAAGTTAGATTTTATATATTTTTTTTTTTTTTATCTATCTTATTAACTTTCCACTCATTATAATTTATGGTTATTACTAGATTATTTTATTTCATCGAAATCTGCGAATGAAAATCTGTTATATTGATTGCTTATCTTATTGCAATTTATCTTTATAGATTATATTATTGAAATGCCATCTCCATCTTTGCCGACTAATTATTTTAGCCCAAAGACAAGATACAGAAAGTCGCTAGCGTCCGATCTAAGCGTAGTGCCGGTAGTCAAACCGATCATGCAGTTATGAACTCATCTTTTACCCAGACATCAGATTTGGATTTCTCTGACCGCATAAAACAATTACTAGAACAAAGGGATGCCCTTATGCAAAGAATAATTGAATTGGAGCAACGCTTGCACAATAGAAATTATTCATGCGATAAATCTTCTACTGAAATTCAAGATCTACTTGTTTTCCACATGATGAAATAGTAACGTACAAGGAAGCATCCAATGAGCGAGAAACCCAGACTGAGTCTGAAGGAAGTTCCGATGTTTTACAGAATTGGGTCACTGTAGCATCGAAGAAACGGAGAAAGAAAAAGAAAAATACTAAGCTGCGCGAAACACTTGATCGGTGTAATAACGCTGGTCAAGGCACTTCTCAAACCGAGAAAAACGTAAATTCTAGTCCGAAAATTACTAACATCACAATATTTGGTGATGAGAATGCTCGAGGCTTTCGTCATTCGCTACAAAATAAATTAAGCAGGGATGATATCTCCATTACGTCGACAATTAAGAGTTATGCACCTGCTGAAGCAGTCGTCTCTGTATCGGCATTATCTACCATATCGCAAGATAATATTGTGTGTTTTATGTTTGGTTGTGAGGTTGTTGCTAATGATAATGGAATGAATGTGGTAAATGTCATAGTTGATAGACTTGTAAAGTTAAATAAGAATATCCCAGTTATAGTCAGAGGGATTCCTCTTAGATACGGCTTGCCAGACTGGTCTCTGTTAAATCGAGAAATAAAAAAAATAAATCCGTACATTATGAATTTAACGAAATAATTTCAAAACCTAATTTATATTCCAACTGATATTTTGAATAGACGGTGTTATAATAGATGCGGAGATTTGTTAAACAGAAAGGGCGTTAGTGTTCTAGCTTCTTTTTTCAGTAAAGTTATTTTAGTTATAACTGGAGACAGAGACTAGGATGCACCTAATTTTTTAGAATGAATCATGACGACTACTGTTTAAGTAAGATTATGGGTAATAATCTTATACCCTCTAAGAAACTTAATGCCTTTAACATTTTATTTATTAATGTGCAATGTATTAGATCTAAGGTGAGCGATCTGGAACTATTGGTAAACAGATTTAAGATAGACTTACTTTGCGTGGCTGAACACTGGTTAAGATATGAAGAGATTGATCTGTATGTTCCTTCTGGTTATAAAATTGTTTCAGGCTATTGTAGAACTAAAATGATTCATGGAGGAGTATCTATATACATTAAAAAGGTATTTAATTGCTCTGAGATTAACTTGGATAAGTTTTGTATTGAAGGAACTATCGAGATTGGTGCTGTGCTAATTGATAACCTGGATATAGTTGTCATAAATTTATATCGTCCTCCGGCTGGTAGTTTTAATGATTTCTCTAGTAACTTCGAGTGCTTGCGATTTTTATCAAACTTGTGGAAGTTTAGAAAAGTTTCATTGTAACGGGAGATTTTAATATAAACTTCAATAAATCATCGCCTAAATTGCTAGACCTTCTTTCTGTCATGAAGTCATTTAATATGCAATTTTTAATCAATGAGCCAACCCGTATTCTTAACGATAGCAAGTCATGCATCGATAATATTGCAACTTCAATTGCTAAAGATTATGTAATGGCTCAAGTAATCAACTATGTTATATCCGATCATCTTCCAATTCATTGCAAAATTGTGTCTCCTAAAAGGATTAAAAGTGGTAAGCACTTGATAATAAGAAAAGTTGATGTAAGCACTTTGTACAATTTTAGAGCAAATTTAAAAAATTTTGACTTGAAAAATGTAACCCTCTCGCGACATTGGATGATGAGAGGAAACTTGAGGATGGAGCTGAAATGCTTTTGTCATGGTTAACTGATTCTGCTGACATTGCATTTCCGTTGGTAGAGCGTTTGATTCGTGAGAGATATTCGGTGAAGGGTTGGTATGATGGTGAACTTGCGAATTTGAAAAGATGAGGTTTGGAAAGAGATCTTGTCCTTCTCAAACCATTCTCAATGCATATCGAAAACGAATTAAACTGGCGAAAATTAAATTTAATAGTGATTTGATAAAAAAATCCGTCAATAGTTGTAAATCATTTGGCATATAATTAAAAGCGAGACAAACGCATTGGATAAAAGATCTATAACTACGTTGGCTATACTGCGGATGAGTTTAATATGCATTTTGTTCCATCGGTGAATAAACTCGTTGAAAATATTCCTGTTTCCAATGAAAATTACAATTATTATCTAAAGAGATTGGGTAGGAAGACTTGTTCCTTCGGTTATAGAATGGTTAAAGTTGAAGAGCTGTATGATGCAATATGGAACTTAAAATTAAATAAGAGTCAGGATATTTATGGCCTCAGCAGCTTTATATTGAAGAATATAGCTGATATTCTATCTGAACCCCTTTCCTATCTGATAAATAGCTGTCTGAGAGTGGGGTATTACCCAAATGTTTTTAAATTGTCTAGGGTAGTTCCAATCCATAAAACTGGTTCTTATAATGGCATAACCAACTTCAGACCAGTTTCTCTAATTCCTGTGGTTTCGAAGGTTATTGAAAAGTTATTATGCAAGCAAACACAGGATCACTTCGAGACAAATGGGTTATTATCTGCTAGACAGTTTGGATTCAGAACTGGTCGAGGAACTATTAATGCCCTTATAGATTTTGTGAAATGGAGCCACAGAGCTTTGGAAAACGCGGATTCGCTGTTGATCAAGTTGTTTGATTTATCCAAGGCCTTTGATACCGTTTCTCATGACATACTATTAGGAAAATTGAAATGGTATGGGTTTAATGATTTGTCAGTCAAATTTATCTCTTCTTATCTGTCGAATAGATTGGCAGCGGTGTATAAAGGCGGTAAGTACTCTTCTCTACTGCAGCTCAAGTATGGTGTGCCCCAAGGGTCTATTATGGGACCTCTATTATTCTTGGTTTACATTAATGATGTACCGGCAATGTTTGATAACGATGATATAATTAGGCCATATTTATATGCCGATGATCTTGCGGTACAAGTTAGAAAGGCAGATAACACATCCGTTAATAACCGCATTAAATCTATATTCGATTGGCGTGCTGCTAATAAGCTAAGTTTGAACCAGGACAAAATAAAAGAGATTACTATTAAATTAGGAAATTATGGTGGGACTGAAAAAGCTATCAATTTCTTAGGCATTTTCATAGATTCAAAACTGAACTGGACAGATCAAGTTAATAATGTCATGGGTAAAGTGTCTCGTGGAATCTATGTCTTGTGAAAATTAAGAATGTCGGTTGACATGGAAGCTTTAAAGTTGGCATATTTTGCGTATGTTCATAGCCATTTGTGCTATGGCACTATAATTTGGGGTAATGCTGCCGAATGTAAAAAAATATTTAGGTTATAAAAGAAGGCAATTAGAGACACTTTGGGTATAGACTCGAAAGTATCTTGTAGTTCTTTGTTTAAGAAATTGAACATAATGACACTGCCAGCCATATTTATTTTTCAATGCCTCGTCTACGTAAGGTGGGTGCAATGAAGGCAAATTTCTATGTTTCTCGCAAGTTCATGATCATTTCACCAAAAAACGCAATAATCTTGTCCAGAATAGAAACAGGTTGACAAAAGTTCATACCAGCTTCGCCATAGTTTGTCCATCTCTCTTTACAACTATTTACCAGAGAATATAAAAAATAATACTTTGAAGTGTTTCAAAACTAATGTTATAAAAACTGTTATTAGCTCACTCGCTGTATGAGATACAGGAATATTTTAAAATTCAGTTTTTGTATTGACAAATATGTGAATTTAAATTATATTCTAACTTGACCTTGCCAATAAGGATGTATTGATCTTTTTTTCTGGCAAAATAAATAAATAAATAAATGAAGACGAAGACGATGGAAATTGGCAGGAAAAGGGGTCAACCACTGAACGTTATGTTTAATCGGCAAGTCCTACAGCAATGTTGGAAATTTCAAATATCTGGGAGTTAATATAAATGAAGTAGGCCGAATTCCTAAATAATATGATCGCTTCGGCAGGAAGATTGTTTAATGCCTTAAAGAGAGGATTTATAAACAAACAAAAAATTAGTAAAAGCCCTAAGGTAACAAATCTTTAAAAATACATACCTGCCAATCTTAACATACGGCAGTGAGTGATGGGCTCCCACATCAAAACATCGCTACGATATGGAAAAATTTAAATTTCCATAAACTTTCTTAGTTTTGACATAGAGTTGTGTAGATAGGGGCCGCTCAGTGGTGTGTATACAAGTAATATCCTCGACCAAATAAACAATATTCATGACGTTGCAATTGTAGAGAAAAATTGTTTTGAATTAATTATGATTAAGAGAAAATAAAATATAATTATTAATAATAAATATAATATGCATTGTAGAGAATAACATCTAGAGCATATTTAGAAGAGGTCTTTACAATGCAACCTGTCTCGTCTGAAACCTTAAAAACTTGTGCCCACCTGGGGAGTAGTAGCTGAAGCCTTTGTAAATACGATTTCCTGTTCATTACATTCTTAATTAATTTAAACCACAATATTACAAACAGCTCCTGCGGTACAGCGTGGTAGTGGTGGAGAACCCCCACCCCCACCCCCACAATTATCTACTTTCCCTTACAAATGAATTTCTCTTACTACCATAAGTTATAGAAGAGATCTGACAGTGAGATTTCCTACAAAGTGATAGTCTTATATCTGTACAGTGGACATTCCAAGTTTAAAGGAAGGAGGAGAAAATTCCCTCCCCCCCAAAACCGTATCTTCCGATTTTCTTCAAAATCCGGAATTCTTGTAATATATTCTAATGTATGTATATTAAATATTATGTATGTGGTAAAATAATATATTTATACTGAAATAATACTGTAGAGGAATGTATACCCTCGTTACTGTTCCCCCCCCACCAAAAAAACAAAATTTCCCGGACAATGTTTCAAATAAACGTCATCGGGTCAATTTTATTATTATTGAAAACTGAGTGCCTATTGGCTTGGGACCTAAGCCTATATGGCTTTTATCACCCCGTTTCCCCCCAATTCATCCCCTAATTAATCTCGCCCGGTAGTCTACCGGTCAATTTGCAATATCCCAAGACATCCTTCAACTCCAACTCACCCAGGCAATCCCGCGAGGGTGGTGCCCTCCCAAACACACGAAACCTAGTACCAGCGAAACGGGGACATTGACATAAGTAGTGATACACCGTTTCCCTAACTCCATCATCACAATTTTGACTTATGGGACTGTACGTCCTTCTTATTTTATGCAAATGACTACCCATGTGTGATCAGTCACCACACCTACTTGAGTCCTCAATCTTATTCTATTCATGGAGAGAAGGTAATCTGAAACCCCTGCTTGATTCCTTTGATGAATCTTTTAGCCTGGAGGCACCCCTGCGTGTCCTCCCAGCATTTCTCCAAAACCATCGTCTCCCAAAGTCTGATCTGACTATCACAAAACCTTCTAGTGACGGGAAGGGCTAGCTCGGGACCACAGAAAGGTAAAGAGGATCCCTCCCTAGCCAGCCGATCCGCCCTCTCATTGCCCTCTATTCCCGTACCCAATAGAGCTGCACCTTTCCCCTCCGAGCTAAGGCATTAAGCCTTCTCCTACTCTCTCCCACCAATTTCGAACTCCAACACGGCTTGCTCAAAGCCCTCAGAGCGGCCTGACTGTCAGAGAATATCCGCACCTATCACATACTATATATACCAAGTTTAAAGAAAATCGTTGGAGCCATTTTCAAGAAAATTACGAGAAACTGATAAACAAAAAAAATTCAGTTAAGGCTAAGGTAGAGATTTAACGAGAGGTTGGCGTCAGGATCAAGATTATCCAACGCACTGAACAGAGGTTTGCTAAACAATGACGGAACTGAGTATGGAAGCGAAAAGAGCTCCATGATTATGGTCTTGGACCATAATAATATCAAGATGCCAAAGTCACAGGCAGCCGAAATGAGATTTCTTCGTAATATCAAAGACGCAGTAGTACACGTCGCGATAAAATATAAAGTACAGTTATAAGGAAGAATCTGGATGTAGATGCTGTAGAGAAAATAATAAGAGTGAATAGATGCGGTTACTTCCCCAAGTTCCCCCAAAAACTGGGGAACTTGGGGAAGTATATTTTTTACCCCTTGCAGACAAGGACAAACACAATACACAAAGTAGGGCCTCCGTTCCTAGTTAATTGGCTAAAGCCAAAGGAGAAGGAAGGGATTAGCTCATTGGTAGCACGCTGGACTAGCATCGCCGGAGGTCCCGGGTTCGAATCCAGCAAGCTACCCTTAGATTTTTTTTCTTCCTAGGAGCCTCTACAACTCACTGTCCGGTGATGGGTAGTGTGTCTGTAGCTAGAGAACGCTGCTTGGAGGCCGGCAGTGCACTGAAAAGCCTCCGGGGGCACAACAGATCTTTCAGGTCGTCTTATAACAATCTATCTACCATGTTAAACAGAACAAAGCCAAATCTAGATTACATTATTGTTTACATTCTAAACATGAGTAAAATTTAAGACTGTATGTTAAATACTCTGAAGCTTCTTAAATTTAAATTGAAAGCATTCAATTAGCGACATAGCTTTTGGAGAGGATTTTTTTTTGGAATTATAGAAGTCATTTTTCGGTGACACAAATTTTAAAACGTAAAAACAATTTTGAAGAAATCAACTTAAATTGGCTTTAGGCTGTTTCTTGTTTGATTCCCACAAAGAACTTCAGCATTGTTATGGTTGGTTCTGCAGAGTTGGAAAGCATCAGAGATATTTTCCGTGATAGCCTGCTTCTTTTTGTGGTAATCGACCGGTTTCGGGCGTTCGTTTATCATCAGGATGTTTTTTTGTCAAACAGTGTGAAAGTAAATCTATGTTATCACACTGTTAGACAAAAAGCATCCTGACAAAAAGAAGCAGGCTATTACGGAAAATATCTCTGAAACTTCAACATTGTTACCACAGTATCCGATGTATCGGCATCTAAGGCAAACAGTGACTCTCATGATGTGTTACATATTGACGCACGGATAGGCATTGCACTGAGAAGGCTCTGGGTGGCACTATATTTCAGATCGCAGTGTAATAATCCCCTATAACAAATCCAATAGACACAGATGGTTCGGTCATTTCTTAAGAATATATAAAGCAAGGATTAACAGGATTAACGAAGAAACAAGAGTTTAGGGAAAGAGAAGAAAGAAAGATGAATTTATTATGCTCTGGGACTTATGTCCCTTAAGAGCAACAAATCAAATTTACAATATTAAAAATATTTTCTCTGATCTGAGAGACTAAACTGAAATAGAGAAGCAGAGAAAGTGTAAGAGCTTGTTGGAAAGAAAGTGTTAAAAGAAGACTTCCGACTAAAAGAGCTCGACTGATATTTAGAACAGAGAAATATCTTGGTGGGGCCTTATTAAGGGATCCCATATACCGAGACATAGAATGGATTATGACTATGTAAAAGACTAAAGTGGCGTTTATGGTATTTGTCGTGTCGTTAAATTTCAAATTTTATATGGCATTCTTTCAATGTTATTAGCGCATTCTATTGGAGTCGTTATTCCTAGTCATTTTTTATTGTTCCACAATACTTTATTTTACCCCCCTCCAAATTTTTTAATTGTCACCAGGTTGTCGACAAATGGCTAACCATTTGGTCAAAAAAATGGCGCCTTTTTATTTGATTTTATTTTGTTCACACTTGTTACTTGTTTGTTTTTGTTTCATTATGCATGTGAATAATATTAAAATTTATGAATACATGATGATAGGTACACTTTGTATAGCTTTATAGTTTGGGGGTAGGAAGACTTATGTGTATCACTTTAATTGGATTTGACAATACGAACGTACTTTGTAGACGCGTGGCTAAAATGTACAACAATGGTTAAGGAAATTACCGGCTGGCAATTTTTCAAAAAAAAAAAAAATAACACTTTTGGCAATACAATAAATGAATTAAAGAATCCGGTCGTCACGCTGCTTGGTGATAATCAATGTAGGCTCGTTAGCTTATATTTTACACCCTTCAACATCTGCCTTTTAACGACTCAATATTCCCAGTCCATTCTGTGAACAGAATTTTTATATATATGTCTGTCTATCTGTAAGTATGCGATAATTTTTCTAAAAACTAATGTCGTAAAGTGTAACGACGTTGGGGCTAAGAGGGGGGGAGGGCTACATCTCATCAAACTTCTCCTCCAAACTGAAAAAATTCGCACGACTTTTATCTTACGGCAATTACACAGTTATAATTCGTATTTCTCACACAAGATGTTGCTGCCTTCAATGATTATACAATGAGAAAATCTAAACTTAATAAAAACCAAATAATGAGATATTTAAACGGCAATGGGCCAAAGGAGTTTATAAAGAAATGAAAAAGAATTCTTTGTTGCTCTACGACGTTTCGGGTACCATTGGGGTGTCCTTCTTCAGGAGCTGTGCAAAATTTAATGGAGAAAATGGCATTTTTCTTCACTATAATACTGTAACTTTTCTCCAATAAATTTTGCAGAGCTCCTGAAGAAGGGCACCAATGGTGGGTGAATCATATTGTGTTAAAACACTGAGTGACACAAAATATCGTATTACATGAAGTATTTACACAATTGTCAAAATCATATTGTGTTAATAAATGCTGAGTAACACAAAATGTCGTATTACATGAAGTATTTACATAATTTTCCGAATCATATTGTGTTAAAACACTGAGTGACACAAAATGTATTACATGAAGTATTTACATAATTTTCCGAATCATATTGTGTTAAAACACTGAGTGACACAAAT
>JAAEAF010009724.1:27910-42402 GCA_011037195.1 Triatoma infestans
ACAAATAATAATAATAATGATAAAAAAAAAATGAGTCAATTGTAAAGAGATATAATTTATACGTTCACGGCATGGAACTTGGGTGTTCAATGGGAGGTGGGACGTTTTTAGAGGGGAAGTTAGGCACCGCCCATTGACGAATAGCACAAGCAGATAGCGACCCTTTGCGCATCCTACGTAACACACCTCAATTTTGTGGTTATTTCCAGTCCTCTTTGGGAAAAGAAATCTGGTTTGAAACACTCACACAATTATTTTTTTTTAAACTTCTTTTATAATACACTTACATAATAAAGTGACGAATCTTCTTTAAACTCAAATTTTACGTATTTATCCTAATATAGGATGGTGTACGGGATTAGCAGCAAACTTATAAATCTTGGCTAGTAGAGAAGTGTTGATTACATTATGGCCCAGTAAAGCGTTTTGAAATCACTGAACTAACTATTTTATAAAATTTGAAATTAACGCCACACAAATTCCACACAACTATCCAAAAATAATTTTTTGGGGGGAGGGGGAGTCTATATATGAGCAAGATATTCAGTTTAAAGGCAATCTTTGTACCGTTTTGAGAAATCCCCCCCACCCCAACTATTCTATAAAATCGCACTTACGATAAAAACCGATTTACTACAAAAATTTTGGGAATTCTATCATTGCTTCTAATATGTCAGAGAGACATTTTTCCATGATAGCTTATTTCTTTTTGAGTGTCATCGACCGGTTTTCAGAGCGTTCGCCCATCATCAGGATGTTTTCTTTTTGTCAAAACAGTGTGATTAACATAGACTTGCACAGAGCAAATACAGTTCATACATCAGAGATATTTTCCGTGATAGCCTGTTTCTTTTTGTGGTCATCGACCGGTTTCAGAAGCGTTTCGCCCATCCATCAGGATGTCAAACAGTGTGATTAACATAGACTTGCACAGAGCAAATACAGTTCATACATCAGAGGATATTTTCCGTGTAGCTGTTCTTTTTGTGGTCACGACGGTTCACGGGGCGTTCGCCCATCATCAGATGCGTTTGTTGATTGACTCTGTGCATGCATATGTTAACGCCCACTGTTTTGACAGAAAAAAATCCTGGACGGCGAACGCCCTGGAAACCGGTCGATGACCCTCAAAAAGGAGCAGGCTATCACGGGAAAATATCTCTGATGCTTTCCAGCTCTGCGGAACCAACCACAACAACTTCTAATGTGTATTAATATTTATGTAGCAGGTAAAATCACGTAATTTATTATACTTTAAGTAGTACTTGAGCCCAAAAGACACCCCACCAAAAATCAATTGTTTCAGAAAAATGTTAGGCAAATAAAAGTGATGAGCATTGATCAAGTGTGCAGATTGTATACAAAGTTTAAAAAAAAAATCTTTGGAGCTGATTTTGAGAAAACTCACATAAAGTCGCATTTCTGGTTGATGGATTTCAGCCGAAATCTCCGTGTCTGATGCGGTGGTAATACCTAAACGGAAAATCAAGTTTTAGTTTTCTGCGACATTTCAGTTTTTCCACGATATTTTCCGTATTCAGGGGATCCCAAAACATTAATTTCCAGGAGGAGGGGAAACTCAATTTTGACAAATCTTGCATGTTCGTAATATTTCCTCATAGTAGGAGAAGTAAGGGAAAGTAATATAAACGTAGGTCCCCGATCTGTTGTGATCCTTCTACGACCATTTCCGGTACTTCTCTGATGCTGGTCTCCTAGCCAAGCAGACCTACTTCTCGCAATAGTCTTCAAACAGTTTCAGAAATCACGGTGACTATCTGAACTTGTAATATGTTATCTCAGGAGCTTTGTAGCTGTAATAAATCGATTACATAGAACTGAGAGCTTAAAGAATATAACGTCATGATCTGTTGTGACGGTTCTACGACCACTTCCGGGTCTCCAACCATTAAAAAGTTCCGACCACTTCCGAGTCCCCAGTTTCCTTAAAATGTACGATATCGCTCGATAAACTGCAGAACGTGACCAGACCTAAACATACCGCCACATATCATACGCTTTGATCATTTTTCTGTAGATAAAATTAAGCAAATAAAGTAATTAAACGATAAAATTAAAAATAATGTAGATTTAATAATAATAAACAAATAATAATAATTACTTACGATGTCTGTCATAGAACAGAAAGCCACACTAAATGAATATCTATTGTTGT
Source organism: Triatoma infestans (assembly GCA_011037195.1). Taxonomy (NCBI): domain Eukaryota; kingdom Metazoa; phylum Arthropoda; class Insecta; order Hemiptera; family Reduviidae; genus Triatoma; species Triatoma infestans. The sequence continues at coordinate 30,087 of JAAEAF010009724.1, forward strand.
CGAATGTTTATTCTGAAGAATGTTCAGATGCAAGATTTTGATGCTGGTCTCGTAGCCAATCAGATCCACTTCTCGCAATAGTCTTCAAACAGTTTCAGAAATCACGGTGACTACCTGAACTTGTAATATGTTATACTTGGATCTATGTAGCAGTAAGAAATCGATTGCATAGAAATCAGAGCTAAAGGAATAAGATCGTCACGATTGGTTGAGACGCTTCTACGACCACTTCCGGGTCTCCAACCTTATTCACCAGTTTCCTTAGTATGTGTGCAGTATTGTTTGCGATTAAAGCATTGTAAATAACATTTAGTTTAGTTACAGACATAAATATACCAAAGCTAAGCACAAGTACACAGTTATTGTCTTTTTATATAGAAAAATATAAGTATGTGTTTTTTGCTCACACACATACCTAAAAACTAATTTGGTAAAAACATTTTTTTCGAACTCAGATGACCTCAGAGTACGTGGGAAATCTTAATTTCAAACAATTCTTAACGATCGCAATACTTCCTCTTTCTACGGGAATAAGAGAAAATTAAAATATGTATATCATCTCGCACATTCCTACGACCCAGCATGAGTTTGGCAAAAGTGAAATTATATGTAGAATAAGTTAAAATTGATTATACGCGGATTTACACTTGCTGATTGATAGGGTATGTTGGCCGGACGAAAGGATGGCCGGTGATTGTGAGGGAAAACAAAGAATGATAGGGTGGCTTTCAGATTGGGAATTTTTTGGTGAAGGGACTTTGCTATTGTTATGTAGGGACTTTGTTTAGAGACACGTGTGGAGTTTCCACGTGTGTGTGATAAGAAAAGGGATCTATTTGGAAAAACATACGGCTAAGAAATATGATACAATTAACGCTATTTAATGGTAGTAGTTTAAACTATACTAATCCCAATGCACCTAAACTGTTGTAGGGGCTTATTGCACTGCGACCTGAAAGATCTATTGTGCCCCCCGGAGCCTTCTCCAATGCACAGCCGGCCTCCAAGCAGTGTTCTCAAGCTGCAGACAACACTGCCCATCGCAGGTCAAGTGAGTTGTAGAGACTCCTATGAAGAAAAACCATCATCCGTGGTAATCCGTGGGATCGCTACTCCCAAAAAAACCGCATGTAACAGATACCTCTTGCGGGCAAATGCATCTATAAATCAAAGACACTTCAAGTTATAGAGAAAGCATTCTGGATTGTGCCCGGATTTTCGAAATTGAGCCCCCCCACCCCGGGGATATTCATGTTTTAGGATCTCCTGAATACGAAAAGAAAAAATGTATTTGGTGAATGATCTGAGTATGTGCGCGCGAGTTTTAACAGAATCTCTGAAAACCAATAAAAGTGACAGGAAGTTGCAAACTTGTTATACCCACCGTATCCACGAATATTTTTTGGGCAAAATCCATCAACCGGATGTGCGACTTTATTGATGATCAAAAAAAAATTAACAATCCAGGATATTACTTTAGCTGCCCGCAAGGGGTATCTGTTGCATGCAGTTATTTGGGGAGTAGCGACCCCACGGATTACCACAGCTCAGTACTCCATGCACTACGTCAGAACAGTACACAATACACTTAAACTACATACACTCTACACTTTACAGTCAAGGGACAAACACAGTACACAAACTAGGGTTCTCCATCCCTAGTTAATTGGCGTATGCCAAGGGAGAAGGAAGGGATTAGCTCAGTGGTAGCGCGCTGGACTAGCAACGCGGAGGTCCCAGATTTCAAATCCAGCATGCTACCCTTAGATTTTCTATTCCTAGGAGTCTCTACAACTCACTGTCCGGTGATGGGCAATGTTGTCTGCAGCTAGAGAGCACTGCTTGGAAGCTGGCTGAGCATTGGAAAAGGCTGGGAGGGAGCACAATAGATAATTCAGGTCGCAGTGCAATAATCCCCTATAACAATCTACAGTCTACAATCTATTATTTTAGTGTGTGTTGCAAAAAAAAAATGTTAATTATTAAAGCTAGAAAGTGGTGAGAAACACTCAGCCAATTTCGTTCACTGCAGTTTGCAAAATCATGGAAACTGAAAAAAAACTTCAGTAAAAAACACACTTCCGGTTTACTAATTTTGTTTAAAGCTCGGAATGTTGGCAGTTTATTTATTTCTAATTATTTTTATCTAAATGGTAGAATTGTATAATTAACTAAGATAATACTTTAGAGGAAAACATGTCCCTACCACTCCCCCAAAAACCCTCATAAATGACTTTACCCGGAGAAAGTTTCAAATAAAAGTTGTAGCACTTTATATGTGTAGTTCACATACTTAGTTTAAAGTAAGTCTATGGAGCCGATGTCAGAGAAAATAGCAGAAAACTGAAAAATACTTTTCAATAAAAAACCCACTTTCGGCGATCAGATTTCCTTTAAACTTGATAGTTCAACAACATAATTTAATTCTAATTAATATTATTTTGATGATTAGAATTGTGTAGTGATAGTTCCCGCAGAAATGTTCCAAACAGCGAAGTGGGAGCTCTGTGTAATGCAATTGATAATAAATTTAAAAAAAAAAATCGTTGTTGTTGTAGTGAGAGAAAGTTGTGTGAGTGTTTCACGTCAGTTTATTATTTTCTCTTACTTTTCTAAGAGAAATTAATTATGTGATCATTTCAAACATTGAAAATAGGTCCTTTACACCGGTAATACACGTTTTGAGTGTGGGAAGGGAATAGCTAAGTGGTTAACGTACTGAATTCCCATACGGAGGACGCGGGTTCGCGTGCAGCTGTGTGCTACCCTTAGATTTTTTTCTCTTCCTAAGAGCCCCTACAGCTCATTGTCCGGTAATGGACAGTGTTGTTTGTGACGAGAGAACACTGTCCGGAGGCCGGCAGTGCACTGAGAAGGCTCCGGGGCGTCAATGACCATAGATGTTGACGCGCCTTAAATTAATAAAAGAAACAATAAACATTTTGAGTGTCTCCAATATAAAATTCGAAAAAAATTGTTTTTCTAAGAAACTGGCCTGTGCGTATTTGTGTGGTCTGCAATACTAATAATAATAATAAAAAACACAGGAAACTGTAACATGGTATTTAATTAAGGTGGGCCAAACAATTAGATTTCAGCCAAAAATCGGTCCACCGAAACTACCACTTTACTCAATAGATTTTTCTTTTTGTGGCCATCTACCATTCTGGGCGTTCGCCCATCATCCGCATGTTTTTGTCAAAAACCATAGACTTGCACAGAACAAATGTAGTTAATGTATACTTGAATTTGAAATTACGGTTGATAGAGTGTATCAACTGAATTTGCTCTGCGCAAGTCTATGGTTATCACACTGTTTTGACAAAAACATCCTGATGATGGGCGAACGCCCAAAAAACCGGTCGGGGAGCACAAATACAAGCAGAGGTTATCACGGAAAATATCTCTGATGCTTTCCCAAGCTCTGCGAATCAACTACAACAATTACAATGTTCAGTTGGGTTGGCCATAAAAATAGTAGTGGGGATTTTACGTGTATACCTTGGAGAAGCAAGCATGAGGCGTTCTGGTGTGGGAGCCCAGAGGCTATACACAGTAAAAGGATGATACCAAAATTGTGTAAAAGGAGGACCAAAGTCATACTTAGCCTGAGTAGAAACTACATTTCTCTGGTGTCGGGGTTATTTACGGGTCATGGTAGGTCAAAAAGCTTGCTTGGAATTCTCGTGCAGATTGTGTCAGGAGGAGGAAGAGGAGGAAACGGCCCCCTCATCTACTCTTTAATTGAGTAGCAATAACCAAATTGTGATACGAAACCTTTGGTTCATTGCGAACTGGGTAGATACAGTTACCCAAAAAGATCTATTGATGAAAGCACATAAACTCCTTAGGGGGGTTCAGGGTTTAAACTCCTAGAGGAGGGGAGGGTTCATCTACTAGACAATAAGCCTATGATGGCTGCAGTATCAGGAGGTATAGCCCGACCGAAGCGGAAATCTAATCTAATCAAATCTAATACCTAACCAGTCTTCGTGGAGCACTCTATGTCAAAAAAAAAAAAAGAAAGCTTGTTTGTAAACTTAAACTAACTGACAGAGCTGCCCCTAAATACCCTTCCCCTAAATACCCCCCTGTAAAATTTGTAAAATATTACAAATAAACTAGTTTATAGGAAGTATACGAAATTTTAAATAAAATACGTTGATAACTATTTTCTAGTAAATCCTAGAGATTATTTAATTAACAAGTGAGTAAAATAATTGCATTTCCGGTTGAAGATGATATTTTATTTTTGCTCGATATTTCCGAGTTAGGATTTTTTTTCCTGTCCTTAGTATATTTCAAACTCGATTTTTTTTTGTTTAATTTTTACTCGATCGCAAAACGTACTTCTTACTAGGAGTAAGAGAAAATAATATAAAAATAATAAAAATTAATATAAATAAAAAAAGAAAAAAATAGTATGCGCGTAAACGGGGGGGGGAATATATGTTCGAGTGTATTCGTTTAGTTTCGTAGCCAGTTCATAGCGGACTGTCACGGACTGTCCATGATGCCTCCTTGCTCTTAGTTCAGTGTATGTGCGTCACCGCTCTTGTTATGTCGCTGGTGCGTCGCCAATAGAAGAGAGAAAAGATTATTATTAATTTTGTTATAATTTTTTAATATTTTTTTTTTAATTTTATTTTTATTTTTAATTTTTTTTTCCTGCAAAAATAGGAAATAAAGTGATCATGTTAGGTTCACACCATTCACCGACTACTGGGGTATTACCGTCGTTCGGTTTTACACAAGAGCAAGTTGCATGTGTATGTGAAGTTTTACAACAAGCTGGTAATATGGATCGTTTAGGTAGATTTTTATGGTCATTACCGGCTTGTGAAAAGTTACATAATAATGAATCAGTGTTAAAAGCAAAAGCTATGGTTGCATTTCATCGTGGTAATTTTAAAGAATTATATAGAATATTAGAATCGCATCAATTTTCACCGCACAATCATGCAAAATTACAAGCACTTTGGTTGAAAGCACATTATGTTGAAGCGGAAAAACTTAGAGGACGGCCATTGGGTGCTGTTGGAAAATACAGGGTTAGAAGAAAATTCCCATTACCCAGGACAATATGGGATGGTGAAGAAACTAGTTATTGTTTTAAAGAAAAGTCACGTTCAGTGCTTAGAGACTGGTATGCACATAATCCATATCCTAGTCCACGGGAAAAACGTGAATTGGCCGAAGCTACTGGATTAACTACAACGCAAGTATCAAATTGGTTTAAAAATCGCCGTCAACGTGATAGAGCTGCAGAACACAAAGATGGGTCAGTACTCTTCAATTCTTCTTACATCTTTATATTGCAAAATTTTTAAATACCAAGTTTAATTTAAAGAGAATCAATGCTTCTAATATTATGTAGATGGTACGCTACTATTCCTTCTACCCCCAAAGAATCTCCCCTCAAAAAATCAAATTTTTCTGGGAAAATGTTAACCTCCCCCCCAAAAGTGGTAGGTATTTTGGTGATGCAGTTGAAGAAAATCGTTGGAAACTTTTTCGAGATAAATTGAAAAAAGCATTCAACGAAGTCGCACGTCCTGGTTGATAGATTTTTATCAGAAATCTTAAGTGTCCTGATGCGGTACGGTAGTACCTAAACGAAATACTAAGTTTTGACCTTTCTATCACTTTAAATCATTTTGCTGAGAACAACGATCTGTATACTTCCTCTAACTAGGGAATAAAATGAACCAACACAATGTTCCTTGTCACAACCAACAAAGCTTATGGCAACAATATTTAATTTAAACCTAAACTGACGAGCCCCACCCCCCAAACTCACATTTAAAATTCCATTTTTTTTTCCAAAAAAAAAAGGTTTCAAATAATAAGTTATCCATTTCTATCTATGCAGTTTAAACATTCCAAGTTTTAAAAGAAGAAAAAACCTTGTAATCTTTGACGAGGAATCCCCCCCCCAAAAAACCTTGTTCTAAAGTGTCTGGTATTTTATCCGTCGTAGCAGTGCATATTCCGTTTGTTCGTGACCGGTTTCAGATTTTTCATCCCAAGGTCAGGGCAAATCCATCAACGATGGGTGAATGTGAACTCTCTTCATTCAATATGAATGGTTGAATTTGCTGTGACGATAGATGAAAATCCGAAACCGGTCAGGTACTAAAGGAATATGCATGCTACAACGGTTAAAATATCAAAATGTTATACAATTTCTAATATGTATTTAAGTGATAAAACCATATATTATACGGAAGTGGCATTTTTAGAAGAAACCTGAACGCTACCGTTCCCTCAAAACCCCCCAAAAACTAATTTTTCGGGAAAATGTTTCAACTAGTACTTCCGGCAAGTGATCAGTATTAATTTATGTGTGTGTGTGTGTATGTAAATAGTAACGAAGTTTTAAAAGAAAATTGTTGGAGCCATTGTGAAGAGAAAATCAACGGAAAAATTGATATTAAAAAAAACATTCAATAAAGTTCGCACATTTTGGGTTGGATAAATTTTGCCTGAAATCTTTGTATGGTAGTAAATACATTTCTTTCTTACAAGGGCGTAACAGAAAGTAAAATATGGAAGATTCAACTTGGCATTCCATTTAAGTCGCTATACCATCACATACAGACATGTAAGACTTTGCGGGGAAAAACCATATTTATTTCACCCTGAAGTGGTGCTTTAGAACAAAGTATAAACGCTTACTGTTCCGTCAAAACCCCGCCAAAAAAAAAAATTCAATTTTCCCACGAAAATGTTTCATATAAAAATAATAGATATTGATGTGTGTGTAAATAGTATGGACATTTTAAAGAAAATCGTTGGAGACGTTTTCGTGAAAACTGCAAAAAAAAACTGAAAGTTACATAACGGGTTGTTGGGACCTACCGAAACTACCTAAACCGGAATACCAAGTTTGAAGCTACCACTAATTTTTTTGGTTTTGAGATATTTTGTTAACGCACAGCCAACGGGGGGACATGGGGACACACGACAATAATCTTTTTAGTCAAAAATCTATTGACCAGAAATAGGAAAAATTTTACTGAACTGATCTCTTCCAATCTTTATTTCCTTCCCCACCCCCGAAGCAGGTACTGAGAAGTTACGTACTGAATCAAAATCATTAAAAAATCCAAAAGAAGTAGCATTTTATCATGGACAATTATGTTTCAAGTTGCATACGAATTTTATTACAAATTTGGGAGAGTTTGCAATTCACTAAATTCTTATTAATATTGTATAGATCAGGAGGGGGGAGGGTCCAACCTTTTGGGTTATTTTAGCCACATTGTGAAGAAGAAAGACGATGCCTTCAGAATCAGTGATATTTTCCGTGATAGCCTGCTAATTTTTGTGGTCATAGACTGGTTTCAGGGCATTCGCCCATCATCAGGATGTTTCTTTTTTCAAACAATGTGATAACACAGACTTGACTCGTTGAGTGTATCAACTAAATTTGCTCCGTGTAAATCTATGTTATCATACAGTTTTAACAAAAAAATCCTGGTGATGGGCGTACGCCCTGAAACCCGGTCGATGACCACAAAAAAGAAGCAGGGTATCACGGAAAATATCCTCTGATGCTTTGCCAGCTCTGCGGGAACCACAACCACAACAGGAATATAATTTTCCCGAAATGCCCGTGCATTATTCAGTGCACAGTAGATACCCATTTCTGGTCGATGCTATAGAAAATTCACATCTAATTTAACTTGATTAATATTTAAAACATGTTTACAATTTAAATAAAAGTGGGCAGCGTACAACTAATGTGATAGCTGGACATTGTAACTAAAATAATTTACAAATCTCTGTGAGTTCCTCAAGGTGCTCTACAAGATACTTTGGTTCTAATTTTACACTTCGTTTGCTTAATCCTTGAAAATAGTTGCTCACATATGTATGATGTTGCCAAAAAGCGAAGGCAGGATTGTGAGGCGAGGGATATTAATCTCTGAGAAGATACGAGATTTATAAAGTCCCAAACTTTAAATTGAATCTCAGATTGCAGCTGCTATATGTTCTATTTGAAACTTTGTCTAGGTAACATCCTAGACAACTTTAAAATTGAAGCGCTTATTTCCTACTTTGTTGAAAACGTTATAAAATTAAAGTGTCAAGCCGAGATATTTCCCTCTTCACTCCTCCCAAAAGATGCCACAAATATATCTGAATAATATTTTTAAAAAAATGTATGAGTAAATTATGTATTTATATTGGTTTAAATTTGTTTATTGGGCCGCATTCTCGGAGTCGTCCTGGGGCCTTAGACCCCACTGATTATAGACGGTTAGATTGAACAGACCGAGAGAGCAGAGCCTCATTCCACTGCGACCTACAATAATAAGAGGTCTAGATGTAGATTGTTGTAGGCGATTATTGCACGGCGACCTGAAAGGTCTATTGTGCCCTCCAATGCACAGCCGGCCTCCAAGCAGTGTTCTCTAACTACAGACAACACTGCTCATCACCGTACAGTGAGTTGTAGAGGCTCGGCTCCTAGGAAGAGAAAATCTAAGGGCAGCATGCTGGATTCGAACCCGAGATCTCCGCGTTGCTAGTCTAGCGCGCTACCACTGAGCTAATCCCTTTCTTCTTTCTCCCTTGGCTTACGCCAATTAACTAGTGACGGAGACCCTAGTTTGGGTACTGTTTCCTTGACTGTAAAGTGTAGAGTGTATGTTGTTTAAGGGGTATTGTGTACTGTTCTGACGAAGTGCATGGAGTACTGAGCTGTGGTAACCCGTGGGGCTGCTATTCCCAAGTAACTGCATGCGGGCAATAAGTGGTCTATAGTGGATCTCCTAAAATTATAGCACATCCCTCAGCTTCGCCCTTTTAATCAGGCCTAGCAAAGCTGAGAGTGGCTCCCGTCATGAAGCTCATGGCTTCAGGGATTGCTTGTCCCTAGTTGAAGAAAATTTGTCCTTATTAGGCTGGCACACTCACAAAAGATGTGTACCATGGTTTCCTCCTCGGGCTTGTAGAATCGGCATAACGCGTACGTCACTAGTAAATTTAGGTAAATATCTTTTAACAAAGAATTTAGCCTGCCTCTGTCCTGGTGTTTGCTCTCTCCCACCAAAGCAGACGCTGTTCTTCTATCCAGCCTTTGATAGAAGTTTTGAATTACCTTGACAACCCGCAGAAGGGTTCAGGGCCTATAAAGGTATCCTTCAAACCTCCCTCGTTAGGGCATCCGCCCTCTCGTTGCCCAGAAACCCCACATGTCCTGGCATCCAGGCAAGTGTCAGCTTATCCCTTACATCCACCTCGGTTCGGGCAGTTAGGCTGTCTCGCACCAGTCTAGACTATTTGGTGTGATAAAAGTGCATTATAGACGATATAATGATTTAATATATTAAAATGACACTTGAAAGGAAAGCTAATGTCACTCCACTCCCCCAAAAATATCTCCGTGCCTTAAATGAAATTTCCCTAAGGAGAGAAAGATGTGTAGCACTTTACATGACCCAATTTAAAACAAAAACAAATTGAGCGGTTTTCAAGCAAGTTGGAAAAATAACTGAATCTGTTCAGTAAAGTGGAATCTTCCGTTTGAGAAACTTAGTGTCAGAATCTCACTTTATGTGTTGATAAAATTCGTGCCTGTTTAATCGGTTATGTTTTACTGTTGGACATATTGTTGCTTACGCGATTATAAACAAACAGTGTATGAATATACATAATTCAATAAAATTCAAATTGAATGACCTCTCTGGTACAGACTATCGTCTACACATTTAGAGCAGGTTATTGTTTTAAAATTAAATTCTTCATAAGTTTATTTTATTCAGTTAATTAATTATGTATTTTTTTTTTAATAGGTATTTAATTTTTTAGAGAAACGGTAGGTAAAAACGTAAATTTTTCCCGCTCATAGAATAACCGTCATTATTTATGGATAGATTTATTTTGTCACCAAAATAACCTCATGGTGTGATTACATCATGGATATATATCATGGATAGTTTCTGACTAAAAAATAAAAGTTCCCAATTTTAATATAAATAAAAAAAAGGATTTCGAGAGACGAGAAATAAAAATCTAAGTCGTGATATGATTTTTTTTATAAATTATAATTAAGACAATTGTAACATTGATAATAAATAATTGAAGAGAAGAGAATAGCGTATTGGTTAGCGTATTGGACTCCCACGGAGGTCCCTGGTTCGAGTCCAGCTGTACTACCCTTAGATTTTTTTCTTCCTAGGAGCCTCTACAGCTCACTTGTCCGGTGATGGGACAATCTTATCTGTAATGAGAAAACACTGTCCGGAGGCTGGCAGTGCACTGAGGAGGCCCCGAGCGCCAATGACCCGACCATAGATGTTGACGCGCCTTAAATTAATAAAAAACAAAAAATAAATAAATGAATTGCTGTGTGTTTTTTAATTACAACACCTTTAAGTAAAGCAAGAATCGAACTCATATCAAAAAATGAATATTTCTAAATTCATGTTCCTGACTTGCGGCTTTGTAACTCTATTATTTTGGTAAATATAATTCTAAAAAATGGCTCTTTACAAAAAAAAAAAAAGGTTTACCGACTCCTGTTCCTAAAAAAAATGAATATCACCATTTTCTAAAATAAAAAATTATTTTTTCGAACTCAGGGGACCTCAAAACGATATCTTTTCAGTAAAAAACTCGTTATACAAAATTTAATACCATTACAAGGAGAAAAGTTAAAAAAACGCTAACTTGTAATTTATTCTATAAAATATAACATTAACATTGTAATCGCATCAAATTATCGATTACATCAATTTTTCACTGAAAATAAAAAGGTTTCGAGGTCCCTTGAGTCTGAAAATCTAGTTTTTTTTTTTGCGTTTTTTAGGTGAGCAGCATAGTTCAAAAGCAAAAAGTAAAAATCGCAGAGAGTTTAAAATTGATATTTCGTTTAGGTTTTACGGTTTCCAAACAGGTCTCTCTTCCAGAGAACATGTTCTCCTTCTTTTTTTTATTTAGCCTAATTTTTAAATATTTTCTTATACAAAAGTCTCGGTGCATACAAAATTAAGCCGAAATTTGATGGCGTGATCGTCAATAATATCATTCGTCTTGTTTTACTACTACCCCTACTTATCTATCAGTGACACATATCACGACTTATATTTTTCCTGCAGCATTTGGCCTTTGGTTAAGTTCATCCCTAAACTTGCTGCTGGCATTAAGCGTTACTCCGAGGTATTTAAATCAGGACACTTGTTCAATTTCGTGGCCGTTTACTGTAATATTGGCTTCTATTTCTGCTAATCTTGACATTAACATTACCATGCATTTGGTTTTCTTCAAGCTTATTTCCTTGTTTCTCTTCTTCAACTCTGACGCCCATATATCTATATTTTTCTGGAGCTTTTCTCTGATTACCGCCAGGAGGACTAAGTCACCGGCAAACGCAAAGTTTGAGAAATATACTCGCTGAAGCTTCCAATGTCTAAGATGCATAACACTGGTTCGTTCTTTGCAGCTTTTCATTATGTCATCCATCAGCAATATTAACTGCAGCGGACTTAATATGTCTCCTTGTCTAACTCCCATAGTGGTAAAGAACTCTGAAGATCGCATATTTGAGGTTCGTACACAGTTTCAGCATGTCCTGTAGAAACTCAATGCGGGTGATCAATGCCTTGCTTATATTGTTGTGGTGGTTGGCTCCGAAGAGTTGAAAAGCATCAGAGATATTTTCCGTGAAAGCCTGCTTCCTTTTGTGGTCATCGACCGGTTTCGGGCGTTCGCCCATCATCAGGATGTTTTTGTGTAAAACAGTGTAATAACATAGTCTTGCACAGAGCAAATACACTATACACAGAGTGTATTCGTATATGTGATTTTTTTTTTAACTCTCTGAAGCTTTTACGAACAAATATTTAAGGAACTTTTTTTTTATGATTCCGGAAGTATGTAAGCGAATTTTAATCTGAAAAGACAAACCTAAATGTATAATAATCTATCACAGGATAATTTATCGCTCCCTATTTAAAATACCGTTCGTATCAATTGTAACAGATGCCAGTATAATCAAGTTGCAATGAAAATTCAGTATTTTTGAAAAATATCCTCTTTTAATGTCTTTGTTAGTTGGCAAGCCTAGTTTAGGTGTTACCGTGGGCTGACAGGAAGTAATCTGTCAAAATTCCTCAACCGGAAGTACCACTTTCCTGAATAATGTTTTTTACTTTTTTGCAATTTTTTCAAAAATAGCTCCAACGATTCTCTTTTAAAATTATTACATCAATTACTTGTATTATGAGGTCTAATTTTTATTTGAATCATTTCTCTGGGAAAATTTATTTAAAGCGACTATTTTTTGGGGGGCGGGAAGAGGTTATGG